>JADRCC010559478.1:0-15122 GCA_019843855.1 Hylomyscus alleni
CTTCCCTCCTTAGCCTGAAATTTTAAGTTTATACTTATATGGTGTATAAGAAGGTTACATTTTATATTAGACAACCTTAACTACAGAGGTGAAATTGCAGCTCTCTGAACCCTGATTGGCATCTAAGAAACAGGCCCAGTCTGGGAGAGTTGCTCTTTCTCCAAGAACCCCGTCTTCAGACCTTTACATGAATAAAGATCAAGCATGGGATATTAATGAACACACCACAAAGATGTATAGAAACATTACTCAAATAGCCAAGATATAGAACTAGCCTATCAACTGATGGATGGATAAAGAAAAAAGGTATCTATATAAAATAGAAATGTATTGACCTAAGAATAAGAAGGAAATCCTGTCACCTGTAGGGAAATAGAAGTGGAAATCACCATATAAGCTAAATAAGGCAGATTCAAGAAGATGAACAAGACATGTTTTCTCTCATATACAGATTTATATTTTTTATATGTGTATGTGAATGACAGAAAAGCAAGAGAGGAACCACTATGAGAGAAGATCAGAGCAGATCATGGGATGGGAGGTGACTGTGAACAGAGAACAAACAGTATACATGTATGTAAATTATGATGTTTATTTTGTGAGACAAATTTTTAATTAAAAATAAATTTAGGCCGGGCGTGGTGGCGCACGCCTTTAATCCCAGCACTTGGGAGGCAGAGGCAGGCGGATTTCTGAGTTCGAGGACAGCCTGGTCTACAGAGTGAGTCCAGGACAGCCAGGGCTACACAGAGAAACCCTGTCTCGAAAAACCAAAAAAAAAAAAAATTTAGACTATGTAAACAGATAGAATGAAGTGAGAAGATTTGTCATCACAGAAATCAGAGGTGAGCTTTTTCCTGGCCTAAGGAAAGTTCTTGAAGATAGACAGTGCTTATGTTTTGTTGTATTTTTAAAACACATAGTAATGTACTAAATAATATCTTGCTCCGTTGCAGACTTTGAATACAGTAGTAGTCCCGATATCACTTGGCTTGAGGATCTAGCTCAGTGGCAGTGTCCTTGCCCAGCATCTATGTAGATTTGGGTACCAGCTTCAGCATTGCTTGTGTGTATGCATGTGAGTGAATGCATGCACTCGTTTTTACATACACACACATCATTTTTTGTATTTTCTTTTGATATAGGTATCTTGGGTGTTTTATGTTACTGCTTGCTTGTTTTTGTTGACGTGTATACTTTTTTTAAAAATTATTTCTTTATATGTATTTGGTAAGGGCTTTGTGAAGTGTGTGTGGAGATCAGAGGACAACTTTCATGAGTTTCTTATTTCTTTCTATTATTTGGGTCCCAGGGGCTGAACTAAGGATGTCAGGCTTGGCCATAAGTGCCTTTCCCTACTGATGCATCCTACCAGGCCTTGTCTTTATTCTTTACCTTGCTATCCCTTGACCTCTCTTTTCCTCTAGCTGCTCGGGAGATCCATTGATCTCAATCGTCTGATTACACAGCGTGTTTCAGCAGCCATGTACAAATCTCTAGAACTGGCAATTGGACGATTTGAAAGCGAAGATTTAACATCAGTAGTCGTAAGTACTAGAACTATTTTTTTCCCCTTTCTATTGATAAGTTAAACTAATAGTAGGTCAGTTCTTGAATAGACAATAAAAGATGGTAACTGATTGATCTTTGAATATTTCAAGAATCATGTTACTACCTACTCTTGGTATTTATAATTTATATTAACTTAAAAGAGAAATCCCGATCTTAAATAAATTTCACCTACTGAGGACAAAGATAAAAGTCTACAAACTCCATTACAGAGAAGGATGAAATGAAGAGATTGAAAGGAAGTATATATATATTTTATTATAAAAGTTTGTGTTAGATGATTTTGTCCTAACAAGAGGCTAATGTAGGTGTTCTGATCATGTTGAAGGTAATGCTGGCCTAAGCAATGAAAATATTGCAGAGATTAAGTATAGTAAATTCCCTCACTACCTACTGATATTTCTGCTTACAATTGCTTTGTCATGACATATCTCCATTGTAAATCAAGGAATTTATATTCAGAATGTATTACTTGGGTTTGTCTATATGGAGTTTATTACTTGGGAAAACTGACCCAAAGTGGCCAACACCAGTTGGATTATATACAGGTGGTGGGGACAGGGCTTAGGACTTATATGGTACAGTGACAGGTAGTAGTGTTAGATAGTGATTTGTCCAAATTGCCTTTGCCCAAGATAGATGGTGGCTTGAGGGTAGTAGTGGATGTGTGACAGTGGCCATAGAGGAGAAAAGACCAGGGTCCAGAGGATGTGACAATGGAAGGAGGGGCTTAAGTTGAGTACCAAATTCTGGTCACCTACAAAAGTCCAGTTTCATGTGGTTCTGGCCCAAATCTTGGTGGCCACCTCATTGCATCCTTCCACTGTCTGTTCTCCCCATGTGCTAGTCCTCCTAGGGACAAGGTAGCCTAGGTGGGGATTGCAGGCTGCGGGTAGATACTGCTTTCCTGGATGGCCCATCTCATCTCACATCCTTGTCTCTATGATCCTGTAGGAGCTAGATGGGCTCTTAGAAATCAACCGTATGACACACAAGCTGCTGAGCAGGTACCTCACACTAGACAGCTTTGATGCCATGTTCCGGGAAGCCAACCACAATGTGTCTGCACCTTATGGAAGAATTACGCTCCATGTCTTCTGGGAGCTAAATTATGACTTCTTGCCCAACTACTGCTATAATGGCTCCACCAACCGGTAAGCATGCCATTAGCGTCACAGACCTATTTGGATCCCCCAGTTCACATGCATCTACAGCGGGTGATCTTCTGCCCTGACTTTCCGTAGACGTCCCCCTTTAAACTCTGTCCCACCTTCTTCCTCCATGATTTTTCATGTCTGGTCTCTCAGACCTTCCTGCTTTCTTCTATTTACAAGGATAGCCCTGGGCCAGGACTTGGGCAGATGGTCATCACTTTTCATGTAGAGATAGAATACTGGTGAAAGGCTGGCCCTTGAGGCAGGAGAGCCAAGGTTCTGCCAGCTCACTTAGTTGTGACTGTAGACAGAATCTCATGTGCATTGGAATGGCTGCTGGAACTGTACTGCCTACTTTTAGTCTCCCTGATGTGAGAATGTGGCAGGCGATTCTACTTCTCATGTTTCTATCTGAAGTGTTGAGGACCGTGAGAGTATGCGAATGCCTTCTTTCCCACTTACCTTACTGTTGTGTTAATGGGAATAAAGTAGTCAATTTGGTGATGGAATGGTTGCATCATAATTCCTATACCAGTCAGCGGAATGGAATTTCCTTAGGACCAGTGTAGTCTCTTTGTGAGAAGATTACCAGGAACAAGGTATTCTCTTAAGATGATAGGTCCACCACTGGTCAAGTTGACTTCTATGTCTGATTAAGGTCATTGCTCCCAAGTTTCTCTACTGTCCAGTTACTAGTTTTCTGTTTTAATTTTGTAAGTAACTCAACTGAGACTACTTAATAGTCATACTTTGTTGGCATCTAACCCACTAGTTTCAGCTAGATTTTATTTGTCCCTGGGTGATTGAAGAGTGAGTTTCTAATTCCTTCATTCCTCTTCAAATATTAACCAGCATTCTACAAGTTAACATTCTTTTCTCTGCTGATGATTATAAGTATTATCAGGGATTCCATCTTAGACTTTGTTTCTTCAGGTGATTTCTGTAATCAGTACCATGAGCACCCATTACAATGGTGTATGTGTATTCCCACTGTTTTGTAAGTACCACTTTATCTTCTTTACTACAAGATGGAGTGTCTGGGTGACTAGTATGTTCATGGTACTAGGATGTTACTGTTCTACAGCCTTTTAGTGGTAACAGTAGGGAGTACTTACATGCTCACTGCTTTAGGTTTCTATGGCTGCTGTTAAATAGAGAAGTGTTCTCTTGCAGTCTAAAACAATGTGTCGGCAAGCTACATTTCCTTTTTAGACTCTGGGTGGAATCTCTGCTTGACTCTTGCTAGCTCATGTAGCAACTGTCTGTTCCTAACACTCATGCCAGGATATCTCTTTCTCTGACCCTTATTTTCTTCTTGTAAGGACAATAGCCATATAGATCAGGGGCCTTACTCTCAGCTCCTGATCTTATCATCACCACGTCCATGTGTAATGGCCCTATTTCTACCTTCTGTGCTATGGAGAAGGAGTTTGAAAATATCTTTTGGATGTCCCCATTTTAACTTGTATTATTTATGTATACTTGGATTTTATTCCTATACAGTTATCTATATATTAAAACCAAGTACATTCTGATATCTCCAGTTTCAATTCAGTACCACAATATTCATTTGAGTCATCTCTCTGTGTTTTTGAACTTCCTTAAACATGGAAAAGATCCCTTCTCTTATTATGGTGTTGGCTTGTCCAATTTACACCAAAGGCAAACTACTTTTAGAATTGCTGGTTCTGACTGCTGTAAAACAAATCTTTCCACTATAGTTCAGCACTTGGTTTTGGTATCTTGGCTTTAGATGAAAATATATAGGTAATATGTGTTAAAGTTATTTTGCACGATAGAAGGAAGAACAGAGTCTATTTATTCCTTTTCTTTAAATAAGAGGACAACTGGACAAAACACACAGGTCACCTATTTTTTGATATGCTCTGCATAAGGAAACATGAGAAGTGTCTTCTGGCTGTCCTAGCTTTCTGTCTAGAAGCATTTTGAACAAAGTACAGAGAAGGTCAGTCAGAGTACAGCTTGGGAATCCTGCTTACAGGAAGAAACACAGTAGAAGCTCAGACAGCTGGAATTTGTAGAGTCAAACCAGCTCCTGAAACTAGCATGGGCTCTATGGTGTTGGGGAGCTGTAGTCTGAGTAATTCACAGAGCTCTTAGCAATATAGATCATTTGCTGTCCTTGTCAACACCAATTTAGAAACTTATTCAGCACCCAGACACATCATAGAATCTGTAGAAATCTCTTGCCTTAGTAGCAGGTCTCAATTCTAAACTACTGCCTGTCTTGCCTTCCCATAGAAATACCATAAACAAGTCATTAAATGTTTACTTGATATACAGATAAACTTAACTGCTTGCTGCCTCAAAAATCAACACTCTAAAAAGAAAAGAGAACCCAATAAGAAGATATCACAATGTCCATCACCCAATCTGGAATTAGGTATGCTTAGTATCAGAAAAAGGTGACCAATAATGAAGGGAAAACCAGGTCATAAAACATGGACAGAGATGACAGTGCCAATGTGGTCAGAAGACAAGAGTGTTAGCCATTTAGTTATTTGTAAAGATTTAAGAAAGTCAAACATAATAGAGATAATGGTTTTATAGAAGAGAATGGACTGAATTTATACTGTAAATACAGAATTAGAAGTGAAAACTCCATTCTCTTAGCTAAATGTTAGATTCTATTTTGCAGAAAGCCATTGAATTTGAAATTCTTATAGCGGGAAATATCTGACGCAAAGCTGGGAGAGAAAAAAATTGCTGGATAAAATGAGAATGCCCTCTGAACTGTGGCATGATGTCACATGTTCTTATAGTTGTAATTCTAGTAAGAGCTTATCGTTGGAGTGGAAAGATTATTTAAGTTAATACTCCCAAATTTGCAAGTTTAGTGAAAACTCTGCAGATGTAACTGAGGAAGCTTAGAGCTTATCGGGTGAGACAGAAAGGGAACTGCTGGCTCAGCTCAAAACGAGGTAATTAAGTGCTGAGACTTGACTTTCAAGTTAGTGTGGAGTTACAGCCATGGGGGTTGGTGCTGAACAATTTCCCTATTCAGGGATTTTGACAGCTCCGCTGAACTCTAGTATCCAAGGGCATAGCATTTCACAAAACTGGCTTTATTTCAGTATAGCTGTTAGTGATTCGGGTCCTGTGGTCTACCATTCACTGACCAGCTGGCTAGATTCGGGAAAAATCTCTGCCCAGGTAGTAGATCTTCATGAGATTCCTAGTGGGAGTCACTGGCCTGGTTTCCGTCCTGGAGATGTGTTACCCTCCTAGTACTGAAGCATCTAATATGGACTGGAAGATCTGTGCCAGCCAGAGGCCAACTGGTTATTAGCAACTGCCCTCCCGAATTGTCCTCTGCTGTCACCCAGCCTACATCCTCACTGTCTGGTCATGCCACATGGTTGGTCATTCTATCATGCCAGTCCCTTTCTGAGGGTTTCTTTTTGGCGTAGACTCGGGTGTGATTCAAGAGGCCATCAGTGAGTATTGTGCGTCTACTCCTCTTCTATTGCTGTGATAAAACATCGTGGCCAAGGCAACTCAACAAAAAAGGGTTTATCTGGGCTTAAACTTCATGGTGGGGAAGCATGCCAGCAGGCAGGCATGACAGTTGGAGCAGCAAGATGTGGACTTGCGTCTTGAGACTTTGAAACATCAAAGGCCTACCCTGGTACCTACCCAGTACATTTGACTGGGGACCAAATGTTCAAATGCCTGAGGATATGTGGGATATGAATATGCCTCAGCAGGGCAATACACTATCCTTTTGAGAAATTACATAAAAAGGGTTTTGTTTTGTTTTGTTTCCTGAATACAAATTGGGAAGATTTGCAGCCCACTATTACTAGGTTCTGACACCTGCCCTTCAGTAGGCAAGAATCTGGCCCTTTAACTGCATTCTCTTTGTGAAACACTTGGCCTTGCAGGTTCCTGGCCTCTCAGGTGTACATGCTTTCTCTGTTAACTATTGAAAGGTACTTCCTTTTTAATTTACTGTACTACAATGTGACTTCACCAAGTTCACAGACTTATATTATCAGTAAACGTGTATTATTTTATGCAAGCCTGTGTGTGTATTATTTTGTATGTGTGAACATTTGCCTGTATGTTCGTGTTGGTGTCACATGTGTCCTAGGTCATGTAGGATCAGAAGAGGATACTTGGTCCCTTAAAACCAAAGTTATGATTGTGAGCCACCATATATGGGTGCAGGGAACTGAACCAGCCTTCAATAAGAACAGCAAGTGCTCTTAACTGCTGTGACATCAACTGCTGTGACATCTCTCTAGCCCTATGTTTCAACAGCAATTTGAAAGTTTTTGCTTGAAATTTAATGTAGTCTAGATGCAGTCTTGACTGAATTGGGTTAAATATATTTTACTTGGCTTTTTCGTAGTCCAAAACTAGTACTCTAAGTACCCAGAATGTCACCACTCATATTGTAGACTCCTGTCTTCTCCTATTTCTGGTACATACCAAAGCCAGGATGTGTTCATTATAGGTATCAAGTACTGCATTAGATTCAAGACAGTTTTGATGCCAGTGGCCAGAACCTTTGTGAACTACAAGATGTGTTTATAAGGCAGGAGGACAGCAGAGGTTCCTACTCTGGCTTGGATTTACTGTTATTTATGGCATTTTAGAGTACTTATATATATTTAATTCTGTGGGGTTTGATTTACTAGAATGTTCCTATTTGATGTTACCAGTTAACTATGAGAAAGATTTAAGATGCATAATAAAACTTCTGCAGCTAAAGAATTTGCTATTTAATTTGGTTTTCTGTACTTTCCCTCGTACTCTTTCTCTCTTAGGTTTGTTCGGACAGTATTACCATTTTCTCAGGAGTTTCAGAGAGACAAACAACCTAATGCACAGCCCCAGTATTTGCATGGATCCAAGGTAGGTTGTTTCCTGTTTATGAAACGATAGATTTCTATAGCTGTGGTAAACACCTGACCAAAATCATGAAGGGAAAGTGTTTATTTTAGCTTACAACTGTAGTCCATTCTGAAAGGAAGTCAGAGCAAGAAACTGGAGGCAGGAACTGAAGGAAAGGACACGTGCTTACTGCTTGCTCAGCCTGCTTCCTTATCGCACCCAGGTCTACCTGCTCAGGGGTGGTACTGTCCCCAGTGAGCTGGGCCCATCCACATTAACCTTTAATCACAAAACACCCCACAGACTTGCTTCTTAGTAGAGGTTCCCCTTCCCAGATAACTCTAGGCTTTGTCCAGTTGATAAAAAACTGAGACAGAAAGGTATTCCATTTTAGTCCTTGAAGAAACTTGGATTATGTTTAAAAGTTAGTTGTTTTAACTTAGTATACAAATAGTAGTTTGCTATAGCATTTTCATACATACGTGTCATTCTACTTTGTTCTGATGTGTTG
This sequence comes from Hylomyscus alleni, assembly GCA_019843855.1. Classification (NCBI taxonomy): domain Eukaryota; kingdom Metazoa; phylum Chordata; class Mammalia; order Rodentia; family Muridae; genus Hylomyscus; species Hylomyscus alleni. The sequence continues at coordinate 8,095 of JADRCC010559478.1, forward strand.
CTCTCTCTGGTGCCCCTACCTCTCTGACTAGTGCCTTTCCTCACCCCTTCTGTTTTCATGTCACATGTATTCTTGGAACACACCACCACTGCCACCACCCCACCACCACCACTATACACACATGCACACACACACAAACCTTAGATCTCATCTCTATTTCATGATCTCCTTTCTAGTCATGTTAGAAGTGGGTCCAAAGAAAATAACTACACATTCTGATGTATTTGGGCAACACTTTATTTCTGCAGAGGAGTGCGTAGGCACATGAAATCAAAAAGGCAAGCATGCCCAGCAGGAGCCCAGGTTGGCTTTTATTTCTAATGCTAAAGGGTCTTGTTCCTTACTGTGAGTTGTCAGAGCTCAGCCTCATGTTCTTACATTGGCTAATTTAAAGTAGTGTGCTTGATAGACAGAACACGGTTTGTAGCATAGTATAGTAGAACCTAGAGCACATACTTTGATTTCAAGAAGTCATGACTCTGGAGGAATTTTTATTTCTACCAATGACTTCTTTATCATTTTCTAATGTAGTTTGGTAGAAGGAATACATTTCTCACATTATGACATAGACACATACACAGAGACAGAGAGAGTGACAGAGATACAGAGACAGACAGACAGAGGGGAGAAAGTTAATTTTAGTTATAGAATCCATGTATAAAAAAACCATGGTAATTGTGATTCTGAGTCAGTTTTACTTGTCTTAATATAATGGTTTCCAATTCTATCCCTTTCCTTTACATTTCTTCTGTGTATACATTCACTATCTCAGCTCTTATGAATAAAGTAGAAACAAACATGAATGGGCAAACATCTCTGTGCTCTGTAGACAGAGCCCTTTGTGTCTTTAGTTAGGAGTAGTGCAGATGGATCCTATGGTTGTGTTGTATTTAGTGTTGACAGATTTTCACAGTAGCTGGCCCCAGGTTATAGTCATACCAGCGAGGGCTTTTCTTTTCTAATGGACTCAGCAGCATTTGTTTTTTTACACCTGCTCATTCCTTTTATTATCCGAGTGATTGCCTAGATATTTAAATTTTAATTCCTTCAGTTCTTTGTGTAGTCTAGATAGTAATCCCCTGCATGAGGTATACTTAGCAAAAGTGCTACAGCCTGTCTCTTCATATTGAATATTTCTTCTGCTGTACGGATACATTTAATGTAATCCCATTTGTTTCCTGCATCTTTGAAGGTCTTTTCTAAAGGTATTACTTATATTTTAGACTGTTTTACTTGTTTCTCTCAAATACTTTGAGAATTTCAGATCTTACATTAAGATTTGATCCAAGTTTGAATTGCATTTTGTATAGAGAGATGGATCCAGTTTCATTCTTTTATATGTGGGTATCAAGTTTTGCCTGTATGTTTTTGATAGATTTTTCAAAAATTAGATGGCTGGAGCTCTGCAGGTATATTTCTGGGTTCCCTGTTCTACTCTAGCCTAGCCTAGCCAATGCCATGTTCCTATGGCTCTATAATACAATTGAGGCTAGGATTGTGATATCTCCAGTACTGTTCTTTTAATTGCTTTGGCTATTTTGGTGGGGGTTTAGAGGCAGTGTTTGTTTTCTTCCATATGACTTCTGTGATGTTTGGAGTTTTATTTGTTTCCAGTTCTGTGAAGACTGTCATTGTGATTAGATCTAGCTCTGTCCTGTATTATATTTGCTGATTTGCATATGTTGAACAAAATTTACATCTATAGAATGAAATCATCTGGGCCATGATGGGTGACATTGTATATGTTCTTAAATTTAGTTTGTAAGAATCTTATTGAGGATATTTATATATTTATGGTTTTGTTCACCAAGGAAATTGGTCTTTAGTTTTTGTTACTGGGCCAGTGTCATCACAGAATGACACTGTGTGCATCACAGAATGAGTTTGGAGTCCCTGCCTCTTGTAGTTTATAAAGCTGTAAAGTGTGTCTGTATAGTGCATCTGATTTCTTTTTCAGGTTTGGTAGACTTCACTTTCTTTCATGTGGGTCCTGGGGATTAGATTTAGGTTGTCAGACTTGAGAACAAGGGCCTGTACTCACCGAATCATCTTACTGGTCCTTTGCAACAGTTTCTAAGTTCTTGTGTATTCTTTGTGTATTATTCTTTGTAAGGGAATGTGTATTAGAAAAGTGCCTGATGCCCATCACAGCTATCTTCACCTTGGTAGCATTATCGTCTTGCACACTGGGAGCATCTGTTGATCATGCTTAGCTCTGCAGTCTCCAGGCAATGTTTTAGCTAGAAGGTGTCTTCCATGTGCATTAGGAGCGTGGGAAGCAAGCACATGTATGTGTGAAGTGTGTGTAGTAAAAGGAGCTGTCTTCATACTTTGAAAAACCTCAGTTAATCATGCTTATGGAGGAGTGTAGCTGTGGGTGTTTTGTGTACTCTGGAACTTACATGTTTGCACAGCAGTCAGTGACAGACTCGAGGCTCCTGGTTTGATCCATTTCCCACTTCAGACACAGAGGTGTCAACGTGGTTAAGATCCGCAGCTGGTGACTGAGGTAGGCAACTTTTCCCTGTGCATTTCCCTGCCTAAGCCAAGTCTGCTGCTGCTTTAGCTTCTCAGAATTTAACCCTCCCGCTACCCACTACTTTGTGTGTACCACCTTCACCCAGGTGCTGTGGTACGTCACAGTGAGACTTCCTGACCTGTGCCTGTTTCTCTATTCTCTTTTCTTTTCCTCACATTAATATTAATAAATATTGGCTCTTTTCTTTTCCCCACTGACTGTGGAACTTCCATCAGTGTCCAGGCTTGTTCAACACAGTATGCTGTGTTCTTGGATGCCTGTGGCTTCGTCCTGAAGCAGAATGTTAAAGGCGAGTGTGGAGTTGACAATTAGTCTCTCAGCAGACTTCTTCTGAGGGTGCAAAACTTAATTATCTGGGGCTAGCTAGAAAGAGGGAAAAATTCATACACACACACACTTACTTACTTGCTGGATGAAAGGAATTCCAACAAGTTCCAATAACTTCACACAGACTGACAGAATATTGGATAAATGGAGGAAAGCTTTAACAAGCAAGCCCCAAGCATTTTACATATACATACACACATGTGTTGATTTATGGAGCAGACTCCAGTGAGCTGGCTCCAACAGCTTTCTTTTTTCCATAGCCTTTTGTACCCCCTAAGGCAGTTTCTGTGTAAGAAGAAAACCCTCTCATAGACACAAGTTATCCTAAAAACATTCACCACACAAACATACATAAATGATTAGAATCATTACCCAAAAGGAAATTATTATAGGTTCCAGATGTAGAAAACCTTATCAGCTAGTCAGCTAGTGATACAATGAATAATTTAAGGAGTAAGCTCCCAGGAGATGCAAAGAGGGCCTTCTTCAGATGTGCTATGGCCTTTCTTGCATACTGAAATCCATGAGGTTCTCATTGTATGCATAGAGTGTGCTAGGCAGTAGTAAAGGGAAGGAGGACAAAGGGACCAAGAGTTCAAAGTGGCAACAATAGACTTAGCAAAGTACCTATATGAAGACATACTTAGAAATACTATAGGCGAATCAAAACGGAATTCTATTTTTTATTATATTTTAAAAGACTTTACTTATTTATTTTACATATGAGTGCTCTAACTCCATGTACACCTTCACTCCAAAACGGTCATCAGATACCATTATGGATGGTTATGAGCCACCGTGTGGTTGCTGGGAACTGAACTTAGGATCTCTGGAAGAACAGCCAGTGTTCTTAACAGCTTAGCCTTCTCTTCAGCCCCAAAATAGAATTCTAAAAACTGTTTTCAATAACCCAGAGGGACTGAAACAGAAGAATAGTAAACAAAGAACAAGCAGAAAATGAGAACAATAGGCATACACCTCATATCAGTGTATAAATACATTAACTATAAACAGCCTAAACACATTCAAAAGACAGAGATTGGCAGAATGGATTAAAAGATGATTGGGACCAGTATGTAGCCTGTAGTAGATATGTGCTTAGTGTGTATGAGGTCTTAGGTTTGATTCTCAGGGTAAGAACAACAGAAATTCTTAGTTCAGCTATATGCTTAGCTTGGCTTCAGTTTATGATACCAGAAGGTAAAGGTGAGAATAGAAAACGATGTGTGATACAAGTGTTAGTCAAAAACAAAGCAGATGTGGCTATATTACTACAAGATAAACTAGACTTCAGAGTAAAGGACATTAGTAGAAAAATACTTAGGATATGCCAATTCTGCATGTTTATATTGCCAGTGAGAGCTTCTATACAGAAACAAAAACTAGTTTTTCAAAGGAATGAGACACTCCATAAGCTATACACAAGAACTTCCACTCTTTTCAGTAACTGGTAGATGTGTTGCAACAAAATGAGCAGTATTAAAGAACTGAAACTCAACACTACATAGCATCAGGATGCGTTCTCAAATGGCCATGGACATTTACCAGGCTAGACCATATCCTGAGCTACAAAATAAACTAAAAAACTTTAAATCTGGAGTTGAAATCATAGACATAGAAAACTCAAACTAGAATTTTTAAAAAGTTAAGACGGGCTGTGGAAGTGGCTCCGTGGACACGAGGACTTCCTGTGCAAACACGAGGATCTGAGTTCAAGTCCCCAGCACCCATGTTATAACACAGGATTAGAGTGGCCATTACCACAGTGCTGTGTGGGGGCAGAAGCCATCAGGTCAGAGAAGTTTTAAGTGAAATTTAGAAGATACATCAAAGGAAATGAAATCCTTTAATTCTGCATCTCCCTGTTCTCCATACCTGGTCCTTCCACAAGGTTAGAGACCTTTCCTGCATGAAAATCTTTTGCCTTGCCGGGCGGTGGTGGCACATGCCGTTAATCCCAGCACTTGAGAGGCAGAGGCAGGCGGATTTCTGAGTTCGAGGCCAGCCTGGTCTACAGAGTAAGTTCCAGGACAGCCAGGGCTATACAGAGAAAAAAAAAAAATCTTTCACCTACCTCTGGGGACTGCACCTGTCATCTCTTGAATACCTTCTGCCTCCCTCAGGGGATGGTCTCCACTGTCCCATTAGTTTCTATGCATACCGTTTGTTCTTTAAAAAGGTGAAAACCATAAGGGCAGTATAAGTTACAAGGGAAGTTGCTCCTTCTCTTAATATGTGATAAAAATTGAACTCATGTCCAAATGCTATCTGCATGAATGTGTTAGAATGATGTTGAAAACTGTCCTCTTTTCCCCAGGCTTTGAACCTAGCCTACTCAAGCATTTATGGCAGCTACCGGAACTTTGTGGGGCCTCCTCACTTCCAAGTCATCTGCCGGCTACTTGGCTACCAGGGCATTGCAGTAGTCATGGAAGAGTTGCTGAAGGTTGTCAAGAGCCTGGTGAGTTTTCCCTGTAGCATGGATTCACTGGGGTAGACAAAAGTCAGCCATGTGGGTCTTCTCTTTCTGTCTGGGATGTGTGGCTCAAACAGAAAAATGCTTCAACTTAGCTTCGGGCATTTCTCCTAACTAAAGAGAATGGTTCTGGATATAAAAGGATGTCACTGTATTGCCTGGTTCTCAGGCCACTGAGGCAGGAGTTTTGCTTAAACCCAAGGGTTGCAGGCCAGCCTAGAGAACACAGCAAGATCTGATCTGTTTCTTACAAATAACACCCCCAGTTTCCCAAAAGGAAAGATTGAAGTTATAGGACTGATTTATAATTTTTGGTTGTTTCTGCCTGTCCGAAATACAGTGTAAGATGGTTTCAGTCATCGGTCATCCTGCCTTGGCCTCTAGATTGCTAGTATTATAGATTTGCACCACCATACCGGGCTTTGGGAATGTTTAATAACCAGAATATTATGTTTGTTATAAGAGAATGTTGCTTCTTATATGCAGAAGTGACTCCTGTCTTATCAAAGACCACCACTGTAACCCTAAACTTGAGGGGAATGAAAAACAAAGTACAAGACAGAAGTCCCAATCAAAAGACGCTTGCCAGTCTGCTTTCTCCAGTTTGTTTCTGTTGGTGGTTGTCTGTGATATATATGTAGATGCATCTGTAATAGAGATGTAGATGCTGGGAACCAAATGAGGGTCCTGTGACCCAAATGAGCAAGTGTTCTTCATCACTGAGCCATCTTTCTAGCCCCCAATTCTATAAATATATATATTCTTGTTTTTTATTTGTGAAGTACGGGTTTTCATAAAACACAGATCTCTAGGAAACATTGTATAGAGGTAAATGGAGATCATACCGACCACAGGAAGTTTACAGACCCTCAGGCATTGATGGTGGGCAGGAACAGCCACTATTGGGATAGATACTTCAGCTGTGGGCCCTTCTTCCCAAGTGCTCCAGTGAGAAGGCTCCCAACAGATGAAAGTTAGCTGCATAGTTAGTGAGGCAAGTGGTATATGTTTTTTTTCTGGAAACAAACGTGAGTAAAAGGCTTAGATGCACATGTGCAACCTCAGAGTGTGGTCAGAGTTGTACACATGTCACCTTCTGCACAGAAGCCTGTCTTATGCTACTATTGCTATGAGAAACACCAAAACCCAAGGCAAAATGAGGAGAAAGGGTTTTGTTTTGTTTTGTTTTTTGTTATTTTGTTTTGGCCTATACTTCCACATCACTATTCATCATCAAAGAAATCAGGACAGGAACTGAAGCAGGGCAGGAAACAGAGGCAAAAGCTGATATAGAGGCCATGGAGGGATGCTGTTGACTGGCTTTCCTCATGGCTTACCCAGCCTGCTTTCCCATAGAACTCAGAACACTTGCCCAGGAGTGGCCCCACCCACTGGGCCCTCCAACATCAATCTTTGATCCAGAAAATGCTCTACAGGCTTTGCATATATGCCTATAGCCCCATCTTACAATTGGAGCATTTTCTCAGTTGAGGCTTCCTACTCTCCAGTGACTCTAGCTTGTATCAAATAAACATAAAATTGGCCACTACAAAGCTTTATAGTACAGGGTTTTGAAAAGGGAAGATGATGTCATTTATAGGCCACAGTGGACTTTTGTTTTTATTCATATTCAGTCTCTCTCCCTCTCTCTCTCTCTTCCCCCTCTGTGTGTGTGTGTGTGTGTGT
>JADRCC010559479.1:0-12722 GCA_019843855.1 Hylomyscus alleni
ATGTGATGACAGAAGAGTTGCACCAGAAAGTTCAAAATCAGGCTGAGACTCAGACTCCGGGCCAAAAATTATGGGTGTGGAGTTTCATTCTAAGTGACTATAAAGTATGAGAAGATGGGGTATCATGTAATTTGGAGTTTCAAAGATCATTCTAAAAGTCATACAGAATGTGAATTAAGTAATGTAAGGCATTGCTAGAGCAATTGTGGTCATAGCAATGTACCAACCTCAGAAACATTGAAGTGTCATTCTGTCCTGGTACAGTTTGAAAAAAAAAGAGTATAGAAAAAGAAATCAATGAATCTACTGTCATAGAAGAAAACCTTGATAGTAGCACAAATGGATGAGAGATATGGTTAAAGACAGAAAGAACAGTAAATAAGACTTCTTAAAAAGAGTTACATATATGCCCACTGAGTTGAGAGGAGGACATTGGATCCCCAGGAACTAGAGTTTCAAATGTTTATGAGCCATCATGTGAGTGTTGACAATTGAACACAGGTTATCTTCAAGAACAGTTACTTTCTCTGTATTGCTGAGCCATAGGTCCAGCCCCAAGATAAAGTATATATTATTGCCTTCAAAATCAACATATTTCTAGCATTAACTACAAGAATCTAAAACCTTAGAGCAGTATGTGATATATAGTAAGCACACAATAGTGAGCAGTTATATGGTTATTGTGTCTTTAAAAGTGCTATAACCCAGGATGGAGGCCTAAGATGACTGAAGGTCATTAGATAATAGACAGTCCTGGGAGCAAAGGATTTATAAAAGACTTCTGTAGGAGAGAATATAGGAAAATACATGATGGAACTTTGAGTACAAGTTCTTGAATTTGAACATTTCAGAGATGATCAAAGAGCAATGTCTAGCAAAGATGACCAGTGATCAAATGAAGTGAGAGGAACCATAAAGGAATGTGTTGTCAGCCAACCTTAGAAAAGAGTTTCAAAAAAGATTGACTGATTAAATGGTTCCCTTCTAAACACCCAAGGATCAGGTCAAGGACATTGCCTATGTATTTAGCAAGAGGAATTTGGTGTGATCTTGAGATGGATAATTTCTCTGGAGTGGTAACAACAGAAGCTAAATTATAAAGATTAAAGAGCATTGCATTTCTGATGAGCACTGATGATGTTAGTACCTTGAGCAATTTCATATCATTTTTAAAATAACTGGAGAGTCCAAAGAGGGATGGTTCAGTGGTTCAGAACACTGGCTGCTCTTCTGAAAGACCAGTCGGGTTTAATTTCCCAGCATCCGGATAGTGTTTAATAGCCATCCATAATTCTAGTTCCAAGAAATTTTAACATATTCTTCAGACCTCTCTGGACACATTCTCATACATATACACAAAACACTAACACACATACAAATCAGTAAGGCTAAGAAAACATTTTAATGATTTGAACACAGCAGCCAAAGAACTGAGTGGAATCCAATAGCAAGTGAAATATTTCAACAAGCTTTTTGACAATGAGAAATGGATGGAGCAGAGATAATTGTGGCAACCTGAGAAAGGCAAAAGTGAGCACAGTGGGGTTAAAAGGCAAGTAGGCGCCGGGCAGTGGTGGTGCACGCCTTTAATCCCAGCACTTGGGAGGCAGAGGCAGGCAGATTTCTGAGTTTGAGGCCAGCCTGGTCTACAGAGTGAGTTCCAAGACAGCCAGAGCTACACAGAGAGACCCTGTCTCAAAAAACCAAAAAAAAAAAAAAAAAAAAAAGCAAGTAGGCAACAGTAATGATGATGTGTACCTCCAAGACTTGGGAGGTGTTGGGACATAAAGAATTTGGGGACCCTTGAATCATCAGTTGAAATTTTGTCTATGAGAGCCAGAAAAACAGGTAGCCCACCTGCCTTTAGGTTGTCTCCAGTCTTTTGGCACCTCTAAATTGTCCTCAGTACTCCTGCCCTTCCACTTTATCATGTCCCAGTACTGAAGTGAGGCAGAGAGTCCCTGCTTAACAAAAGTCCAGCCCAAATATTGGAAGAACTCTTGTTCAACCACAGTCCACAAAGACCAGAAGGTCAGAGAGGAAATAAAAGTCAAAGAAGAGGGACAACAACCTAACAAAGACAAACTCAGAAATTGGCACCTAGATCTATACTATCACCCCAAATCCAGATGCCTAGATGCCAGCATAAGAACAACCACTAGGGCAATATGTTTGTATCAGAGCCCAGCTATCTTACTACAGCAAGCTCTGCATATTCCAACACAGCTGAAGCACAAGACCATAAAACAAATTATATGACAATAGATATCTTCAATGAGCAAGTGAATAAGTCTCTTAAAGAAAGTGAGGAAAAGGCAAACAAAAAAAATTGAAGAAAATGAATAAACCCCTTAAAGAAGGTATGAAAAAAATGAACAGTTGAAGGAAATGAAAAAATTCAAAATCTGAAAATATAATTAGAAGCAATAAAGAAAGCACAGAGGGAATTTTGGAAATGAAAAACCTAGGTAAACAAACAGGAACAACAGAGGCAAGCTTCAACACAGAGTACAAGAGATAGAAGAAAGATTCTCAGAAGCTGTAGAAGAAGTAGATACAGCAGTCAAAGAAAGTGTTAAATCTAAAATAAAATATTGTCCTAAAACATACTGGAAATCTGGGACACTATAAAAAGACCAAAATTAAGAATAATGGGAGAAGAAGAAGAAGGAGGAGGAGGAGGAGGAGGAGGAGGAGAGCAACAACAACAAGAAAAAGAACAAGAACAAGAAGAACAAGAAGAAAAACAACAAGAAGAACAAGAAGACAAAAAGAAGAAAAAAGAGAACAAGAACAAGAAAAAGGAGAATCATCATCATCTCAGCTCAAAGACTCAGAAAATATTTTCAACAGAAATCTTAGATGAAAAATTTTCTAATCTGAAGGAGATACTTATAAAGGTACAAGAAACACACATAACACCAAATTGATGGAATCAGAAAAGAAAGACTCCTAACCATGTAATCAAAACACTAAATGTATAAAACAAAGAAAGAATATTAAAAACTGCAAGGGAGCCAGGTGGTGGTGGTGCACGCCTTTAATCCCAGCACTTGGGAGGCAGAGGCAGGCAGATTTCTGAGTTTGAGGCCAGCCTGGTCTACAGAGTGGGTTCCAGGACAGCCAGGGCTGTCTTGAAAAACCAAAAAAAAAAAAAAAAAAAAAAAAAAACAAAACCAAAAAAAACCTGCAAGGGACATACAAAGGTAGAGCTATTAGCATTATACCCAGCTTCTCAATGGAAACTCAAAAAGCTAGAAGGCTCTGCAGACTCTAAGAGACAACAGATACCAGTCCAGAGTACTATACCTAGGTAAAATTTTAATCACCATATATGGATGGAGAAAACAAGATCCTCCATGAATCTATGAATCTAGCTCTACAGAATGTACTAGAAAGAAAACTCCAACCCACGAAAATAAAATAATCTCACAGGAAATAATCTCACAGCAGCAAAACAGAAGAAGGTAAACACACACACATACACACACACAGACAGCACCACTACCAACAATAATAATCATTCATTATTGACATCTCTCAATGCCAATGAAAAGGCACAAACCAACAGATGGATTAAAAACATGATTCCCTCCTCTTATTGTATATAAGAAACACACCTCAGTGTCAAAGATTCACATTACTCTGGTAAAGGATTGGAAAAGATATTCTGAGCAAATGGACCTAAGACTCAAGTTGGTATAGTCATTCTAATATCTATTAGAATAGACTTCGAATCAAAATTAAAAGAGATGGGAGAATACTACATATCATCAAAGGATAAATCTACAAGATGATCTTGTAATTCTTAACAATTTTGCCCCTTGCAATGTCACCCACGTTTTTGTTTTTGTTTTTTGTTTTTTTAAATCACTATAGCTTAAAACACACAGTGACCCTTCCGCATCAATAGTGGGAAACTTTAGACCAGACTTTCACCATCAGACAGGTCAATGAAACAAAAACAAAACAGAAACACTGGAGCTAACAGATGTTATAAATGAAGTGAATGTAATAGATAGTTACAGAACATTTCACCCAAACATTAAAGAATACAATTTCCTCTCAGTACCTCAATGAACTTCCCCAAAATTGTCCACATTCTTGGACATAAAGCAAGTCTCAACAGATACACAAAAATTGAAACAACCCCTTGTAGTCTATCAGACAACCACAGATTAAAGCTGGTTTTAACAACAACAGAAATAACAGATATCCTACAAATTCGAGGAAAGACAACTCTCTACTGAATGACCACTGGGTCAAAGCAGAAATATTGAAAGAAATCAAAGATTCCCTAGAATTCAATGAAAATGAATGCACAACATACCCAAATTTATGAGACACAATGAAAGTGGTAGTAAATTCCTTCATAAAGAAATTAAAGGGATAGTGGTCTCCTCCCTGGCTGTAGAACTCACAGCTCCTCCAGCACCATTTCTGCCTGCATGAGGCCATGCTTCCTACCATGATGATAATAGACTGAATCTCTGAAACTCCACCCAGCCTTCCGGTCTGTTTAGGCTGGTGTCCTGAAAAGACCTTGGGCTCAAGCTCCGCAGCCAGTTCTACAACACCCAGAGGAAGCTCCACTCCCAGGTGCTCTAACAAGCCCAGGGTCACAGGATCACAGAGACAGCTTGACTCTGAAGAGTTCTGACACAACTAGGATCACAGGAATAACAGGCTCCAGTCAGATTTAGCAAGGGCAGGTAGCACTAGAGATAACCAGATGGTGGGGAGTTAAGGGTAAGAAAATAAACAGGTCAAGCATAAGAATATAAGCAACAAAACCTAAGGTTTCTGGGCATCATCAGAGCCCAATACTCCCACCATAGCAAGTCCTGGACACACCATTTCACCGGAAAAGCAAGATTCAGATATAAAATCACTTATCATGATGATGATACAGGACTTTAAGAAAGACATAAATAGCATCCTCAAAGAAATACAGGAGAACACAGGTAAACAGCTAGAAGCTCTTAAAGAGGAAACACAAAAATCCCTTAAACAACTACAGGAAAACACAATCAAACAGGTGAAGGAAATAAGCAAAACAATCTAGAATCTAAAAATGGAAATAGAAACAATAAAGAAATCAGAAAGAGAGACAAGCCTGGAGATACAAAATCTAGGAAAGAAATCAGAAGTCATAGATGCAAGCATCATCAACAGAATACAAGAGATAGAAGAGAGAATCTCAGGGGCAGAAGACACCATAGAAAACATTGACACAACAGTCAAAGAAAATTTAAAATGCAAAAAGTTCCTAACCTAAAACATCCAGGAAATCCAGGATGCAATGAGAAGACTAAACCTAAGGATAATAGGTATAGAAGAGAGTGAAGATTCCCAGTGTAATGGGCCAGTAAATATCTCCAAGAAAATTATAGAAGAAAACTTTCCTAACCTAAAGAAATAAATGCCCATGAACATACAAGAAGCCTACAGAACTCCAAATAGACTGGACCAGAAAAGAAACTACTCCTGTCCCTGATTCCCAAACCACACAAAGATTCAACAAAAAAAGAGAATTACAAATCAATTTCGCTATGAATATATATGCAAAAATACTCAACAAAATACTTGCAAACCCAATCCAGGAAAACATCAAAATGATCACCCACAACAATCCAGTAGGTTTCATCACATATATGCAGGGATGGTTCAACATATATAAATTGATAAATATAATCCATCAGGTAAAAAAAAAAAACCTAAAATATGAAATCACATGATCTTCACTAGATGCCAAAAAATCCTTTGACAAAATTCAACACCATTTATGATAAAAATCTTGTAGAGATCATACCTAAACATAATAGTGGCAATATAAAGCAAACCCATAGCCAACATTAGGAGGGAAACTCAAAGCAATTACATAAAATCAAGAAAAGAAAATGTTGTTCATTCTCTCCATGGCTATTTAATATAGTACTTAGCTGGTCCAAGGCCCCCCAACACATATGCAGGAGAAGGTTGCCCTGTCCGGCCTCAGTGGGAGAAGATGCACCTAATCCTGCAGAGTCTTGAGACACCATGGTAGGGAGATACCCAGGGGGGCACCCTCTCAGAGGCAAAGGGGAGCTGGGATGGGAGGAGGAACCCTGGGAGGGGGCACTAGGAGGGGGCAGCATTTGAGAATAAATAAATAAATAAATGTATAAAGAACTCAAGAAACTAGAAAGCAACAAACCAAACAACCCAGTAAAAAATGGGATATGTATCTAAACACAGACTTCTCAACAGAAAAATCTCTAAAGTTCGAGAATGACTTAAAATTTGAGAGTAACTTAAAGGATGTTTAACATCCTTTGGCCATTAAGGAAATACAAATCAAGATGTCCCTGAGATTCCATCTTACACCTGTCAAATGTCTAATTCCAACAAGTGACAGCTCATCCTGCAAGCAGAACACTTCTCTGTTGCTGATGTGAATGCAAATTGTACAGCCACTATGGAATTTAATAGGGCAGTTTCTCAGAAAATTAGGAATCTACCTCAAGACCCAGCTATACCATTCTTGAGTATATACCCAAAAGATGGTCCATCCTAACATAAAGTCACTTGCTATGTTTATAGAAGCATAATTCAGTATTACTTCAGCATAGAGAACTTGAAACAGGAATTCTTTCTTTGAAGAAAGATGGATGAGCACGGATTCCTGCCCATTTCCCTGATTGCTGGTTTTCACCATGTGCAGTCTCTCACCACAAATCTTAATCTCATCTTGGAGGCACTTAAGGATAGCACAGAAGTAGAAATTGTGGATGAGAAAATGAGGAAAAAGATAGAACCAGAAAATGGCCAATTCCAGGACCTCCTCCATGAAATGTGCCACAAACAGACTTCTCTCAGTTGACTGATTGTCCAGAGTTCATGCCTGGGCAGGCCTTGGGCTCCCATACAGTCAGGGTGAGGATCTACTGATGCTCTTGGATATCATATGGCCGGAATATACAGTGGAGTAGGTGACTCCCTGAAATACCATGTAAATATGAGAGCAAATCGTGCTGCAGATGTGAGAGTGACCATACCGTCTTCTGTGCAAGAATGTCCACGCCCACCCCCTTGTGGAGAAGGTTGGGCCAGTCTGCAGTGGAGAAAACCACCTTTACAATAATGATGTGAGACAAACCAGAGGACTGCTGTTACAATAGGAGCTTCTCCTTTCTATGTCATTAGTTTAGGCTGCATGGGCTACTTCATTCATGGTGGGAAAGTTAATCGTTATCATTGAGGAAATACTGCAAATTCTATGTTTTGCTTCCAGACATTTATACTTTGCCCAGATCAATAAAGCAGAGAAAGAGAGGACTGAGTAGCATTTCCAAAATTGTTAGGTCCTTTGCTATTTGACTTGCTCTTTAATATAGTATACTTTGCATAACTCACATGTTGTATATTTCACATGTACTATAAGATGTATTAATGTGAATACGTAAGAGGTAAGAAATTTAAGTTAAATAAATAAGGGCTGTGGAGGCTGAGCCAGCCATCTCCTATAACCACACAAGACTTCCAGTGGAGGGACTGAGACATCAACTCAGCCACAAACCCTTCATCCTACAATATATTGGACATGTAAGATGTGCTGGAACAATGATGGTGCAGAATTTGTGGGAGTGGCCAATCAATGTCTAGTCTAACTTGAGGCCTACACTAGGAGAGGAAACCTATGTCTGACATTGCCTAGATGTGGAGGAACTGGAGGCTAGATAGCCCAGAGACCTAGGATAGAACCAAACATAGTTTGGTTTGACAAAACAAATACAAAATAAATAAATAAACATGCAAAACATTCATTAAAATTACTTCTAATGATATTCTGCTATACTCATAGATTAGTGTCCACCTGAAGTGTCATCAGAGAGACTTCATCCAGTAACTGATGGGAGAAGATGCAGAGATCCACAGACAACATTAGGCAGAACTCGGGGCCCTTGAGGAAGAGCAGGAAGGAAGGAGTCAGAGGGGTTGACCAGGAAAACATGGTCCATAGAACCATCTAAACAGTGTGCACAGTGGCTCACAGAGACTGAAGTGACAGTCATGGAGTCTGCATGGGTCTGTGCTGGGTCCTTGCATATCGCGATGTTTGTGTAGCTTGTTGTTCTTGGTGGACTCCTAATAGTGCGTCTGGGTTTTGGTTTGGTTTGTTTGTTTTTGCCTGATCTTGGGACCCTTTTCCTCTGACTGGGTTGCCTTGTCTAGCTTTGCATAGGAAGGTTTGTGCCTAGTTTTATTGTAACTTGTTATCCTATATTGGATTGATATTCCTGGGAGGCCTAATCTTTTCTGAAGAGAAATGGAGGAGGAGTGGATCTGGAAGAGGCAGGAGGAGGCATCTGGAAGGAGTGGAGGGAGGGGAAATTGTGGTCAGGGTGTATTGCATGAGAGAAGAATAAATAAAAGTATAATGCAACAAAACAAAACAAAACAAAACAAAAAGTATAATGCAGATAAAATGAAAAAAAAAGAAAAGTTGTCTATGAAACAGCATAGGGCGTGTGGGACCTTGTTACCAGACAGACATAAGAAATTGTAAGGTTGAATGAGTTCCAATTCCAGGAATCTCAGAATTGAGAATGACAGGAGTAGAGCCTTCTCCTACCTGCCTCTACCTGCTCTGGAACTTGACACTCCACGTGGGAGCATGGGCACTGAGTCACATAGCATAAATTCCTGGAGTTCTTCTCCATGCTAATGAAGTAACTAGGTATTCCAATCAGCAAAAGGATTTCATCCTTGGCTCACCCAAAGTAAAGTATGTGAATTTACATCCACCATCAAACAAACTAGTATGAACACACAAGGATCATCTCAGAAAGCTGTTTAATTAAGGATCGCCCAGAGGCAGGCTTTCTTCTTAAAGAGCAGGAAGGCTCTCTCTCCAGTGCTTCTCTTACTCTCAGCATTCACTCACAATCAGACCTCGTTCTGATTGTCTGGGCCTCTGCCTTCCCCTTCCTGGCCAGCATATGGACGCCCTGAGAAAAAGTGTGGACCATGGACCCCAGTTCCTGAGAGGAGACATGGAAGCACAGCATTCTCTCAGACTCCACTGTTTCCCCTTACGGTCTGGCAAAGGAGGACATGGACTGTGGACTACGTTTTTAGATTTCCTTCTGCCTACACTGAGGTGCATGTCCGTGGTACCCAGGCACCATCAGCAGAGAGACAGGATTAAAAAAACCCACAAAACAGGTCTTTGCATCTTCTCCAAACATCTTTAGTATGACTTTTATTCCCTTCCTTTTCCTTCCTCTCTCCTTTCCTTCCCCCCTCCATCCTCCCTCCTTTCTTTGCCTTTGTGGTTAATTTCCTGTTTTAGTCCTATATTTTAATGTGTGTGTGTGTGTGTGTGTGTGTGTGTGTGTGTATCTGTGTCTGTGTACATGTGAGTGCAGGTGCCTAAAGAGGTCAGATGGGCCAGATACCTGGAGCTGGACTTGCAGGGAGTTGTGAGCCATTTCACATAGATGCTCTGAGACTGACTTGATCCTCTACCAGAGCATTTTGCCTCATAAACAACTGAGTTGTTTCTCCAGACCTGTTTCTCTCTTTTATTTACTGTTATTTGCTTTTTCATTTGACCCAGGATTTCTTTATATAGTGCAGACTAGTTTCACATGTGTGATCCTCCTACCTGTGTCTACTGTGGAATAAGTCTTCAGACATGCACATACCCAATTTCCCCTTCTTTCATTTAACCTAAAACTCATTTGAGCCACATCTCAAGAGCCACATCTCCATTTTTATGTAATGTTGGAAAACTCTATGTGGAATTAATTACTTCTAATAAGTGGTGTTTTTGTATATGCTTCCCATGCTTCAAAAGAAAATGAGGCCAGCACTGTTGTGTTTTATAAGAAGATAAGGAGGGAAAGAATATGCACAGTCAAGTGTGGGCCCATGCTGAGGCATCCCTTCCCCCTGAGGGACCAGCCACATGATGCTGTAGTATAGAACAGAGTTTATTCAGGGCATGGGGAGGGGAGTTGAGAGAGTAGTAGAGACAGAGAAAGGCAGAGAGAAAGAGAAAAGGGAGAGAGAGAGAGAGAGAGAGAGAGAGAGAGAGAGTAGAGGAGTAGAGGCTGTCCAAGAGCATGTGGAGAGGGGGGAGTGGAATGGGGAGAGAGGAGGAAGGGGCAAGAGGACAGAGGGAAGCAAGAAGTCAAGAGCAAGAGAGAGCGGAGGGGGCAAGCAGCCCCTTTTATAGTGAGTCCAGCATACCTGGCCGTTGCCAGGTAACTGTGGGGCAGAGCTTAGACAAAATGCTAAAAAGCACCTTATTAAAAAAGACTCTTGAAATATCAGCCTCTGCTGTACGGTGGACGTCATTTCTCTGTTCATGATTCTCAGTATCATCTAAGCACCTGTTTTATTACACAGCACAGAGGAATGCTTATTATCACTGTGTCCACTCATTACACAATACACATTTCATTTACACACAAGCACACATGTATATTCATGAGCTCGTCTTCTCGTGCCCTGTCCGTCCGTTGTCTGACATTCCTTTTTTCCATCTCGAATTTTCATCTCTTGGCATCCCAGCATCCCAACCCCAACAGAAGCAGACTCACCATAACCAACCTGTCTGGTTCCTTTTCCTGGACCTCACTTTTCACTGCTGTGTTTGCAAAGCCAGGCTAATTCTTTTTCTAGTGACTATAGGAGATGAGTTTAAAATGTTTGTTGGTGCTAGTTCAAAGCTGTTTTATAGTTAATATTGCTTCCTGTGCTTCTGATTGAACAGATTTCTGTAATGTAACTCACCTCTGTTAATGTGAGCAATTAAAAAAATACCAGAAGGCATAATTTAACCTAAAGGCTAAAGAATTTCCTTTGTCTTTAGCCCCAGATGAGAGCACTTTCCTAAATGAATCTCCTTTTATTTTGAAGATCTCTTTTTGACTTCTTTACTTAGAAATTAAACACTTACTTATAAAGTAGAAATCGCCTTTTCAGATGTAGTCTCCCTATTTTATGATGTAGTCCATTTATAATGGAGAACCTGTAAACCCATTTAAACATCATCAAACATCTAATGTTAAATAGCATGTTCAGCTATTGGTCTGTGTGCTCAAGATAATCTATGAATATAAAGAATACAGAGGAAAAATACCATGCTACTTCCCTAGTTCTTTCCTCCATAGACACAATTGCCCCTAATATTCCTGAAACCAGTGGAAGAAACTTCTTTCAGTGCCACTGTGTGAGAGTTACCAGCCTCTATTTCTGTCCTACCCAGGTTGCCAGGCTCATTCCTCTTCTTATGCCTCTCTCTATTCCTTCTCTGTGTAACAATCCCATCCTCTCTCACCTACAGTACACTTATCCAAGCCATCATTTCTTCTTCCTATTTTCATTTTCAGTTTTGGCCTATTCCATAAGAATTTGAGTACTCACTCATCATTCCTATTAAAAAACAAAATGTTTTTTGAGCCAGGCTTACTCTATAATGCCCTGACTGTCTTGGAACTCACTATGTAGAACTGGCTGGCCAAATTCAAGGAGATTCTCCTGTGCCTCTGCCTTCTAAGTGTTGAGACTAATGACATGAGCCACCACTGCCAGTACAAAGCCTATGTTTTAAAACCCAAAATATATAACAACAACAAACCTTTCTTGGGGGGTTAGTCCTGTGAAGCTGACACTTAGGAGGTCGAGGCAGGAAGAACGACTAGGATGCACAGTAAGTTGCAGAAGTTCCTGCCTCACAAAGACAAACATAAAAACACAGTAAAACATAAAACAACAAAACCCTCAAACACACAATCCTTCTGTAACCTTCCCATGTTTTCAGTTAAACTTAACCTGGGGTTCGGTGTGCTCCTTGCCCATTTTGCTTGTGGTGTTGTTTGTTTGCTTGTTTGTTTGTTTTTATTAAGACGGGATTTCACTATGTAGCCATGAGTGGCATGGAACTCAAAGACACTGGGACTCTTCTATCACATTCTGTTTGCCTCTCCACACTCTCCCTCCTGCTTCCATTTCCAAGGCCCCGAGATTCGACAAAACTGCCTCTCAGATTCCATATATATATATATATATATATATATATATATATATATATATATATATTTGTTTTGTTTTTCGAGACAGGGTTTCTCTGTTTATCCCTGGCTGTCCTGGAACTCACTCGGTAGACCAGGCTGGCCTCAAACTCAGAAATCCGCCTGCCTCTGCCTCTGCCTCCCAAGTGCTGGGATTAAAGGCATGCGCCACCACCGCCTGGCTAAATATTCTTATCTAAGTCAAATTGTCTGGTACTTTAGATGAACTTAGAATTGGAAATATCATAATATATTTCTTTTCTTTTTAACCCCAACACATCAATATGCAATTGGGTAAAAATGAAATCAGATTGTATGGTTTTTCCCCAGCTTACAGTTATAAAGTAGCATCAAAGGCAAGAACAGCCACAGAGTTCCACAGAACCAGGCTTGCTAAGTCTGAAGACTTGCTGCAAAAGCTTTCAGTGTAGATGGTTCTTTGCTCTGGGAAGGCATTAGTGAGACAGGGAGAAATATTATGGTAGCTGTGGTGGTGTAAACAGGTATGGTCCCCATATAGATTCATGTGTTTGAGTGCATGAGCAACTGCACTATTAGGAAATGTGGACTTGTTAGAGTAGGGTAGCTTTCTTGGAGGATGTAGATCACCATAGAGGCCAGTTTTGAGGTTTCTTATGCTCCAACTCCACCCATTGTGGG
>JADRCC010559488.1:0-10473 GCA_019843855.1 Hylomyscus alleni
ATGACTCGATTAGTCATTAGCATGGAACTGAATTGGATGTGGTGACGCAAAGCCATAACCCTAGTTCCTGGGAAGCTGAGGCTGCTGAATGAATGATCACGAATTTCAAGTCAGATGGGGGAGGGGATGGGGAAGGGGTTGGGTGGGGGCGGGGCTACAAAGCTTGACTGTCTTAAAAACTGTATTGTTGGCTAGAGAGGCAAAGCCTGGGCAGGTGAGGGCTGTCTGGCCAGTGGCGCTGGATCCTGGGACCCCCTGAGCAAAGAGGCTTTCAGATTTTGCTGACTGTCACACATGCCCTGTGGCACACAAGTACCCAGCCTCAGAATACCTCTGCGTACTGGGTGTGGTGCCTTTAATTCTAGCACTCAGGAGGCAGAAGCAGGTGGGGAGCAAGGAAGCCCTGAGTGTGGACTGCTGGCAAGGACCAAGATCTCAGACTCCCAGGAACTGCCAAGTTTCCTCTGCTGACGTTTGGAAGCATGGCAGATTAGAAGTGCTTTTGAATCAACGGCCCTGTGTATGGCAACCTAGCAGCTGCGACTTCTTCCTCCAGGATGGCTGTAGCCTGAAACTCCCCTAGAGAGAGCTCTTACTCCATCCATCTGTAACTAAAGCCAGTCAGGGGGCCTAGGTAGCAAGAGGTCCTGAGTTCTAGAGTGCCAGAGTGCACTCTTGGCTATTCAATAAGTTCAAAGTCAGACCAGGATACAAAGAATATGTAGTGTTGGTAACTGAACAGATGGCATAATAGTAGGATGTCAGAAATACTTATCCTGAGTTTATACAGTAAGACCCAATCTCAAAAAACTATATAAATAAAAAGACTTTGAACAGTTACATACTGCTGTAATCTCAACCCTTAGTAAAAGGAGGCAAGGTATGGGGAGCTCAAGACACTTGGTCATGGGGGCGACCTGGGCTATATGAGACCCTGTCTTAAAAATAACAACAACATTGGGAAAACAGACTATTGTAGCACCTGTTTTCTAATTTATAAAGTAAGAGAGTGAGGGGCTGGAGAGATGATGGCTCAGAGGTCAGGACGCCAGATGCTCTTCAGAGGACCCGGCTTCCACCCCCAGCACCTCAAAGCTGCCTGTAACTCCAGTTCCAGGAGACTCAATGCTTTCTTCTGGTCTCTGGGGGCACCAGACACACATGTGATGCACAAACATACATGCAAGCAAAATATTCATATACAGAAAATAAAAATAATTTTATGGTATTCTTTACCTAAGAGATATTTTAAAACTAAGTTCAAATTAATTCATAAATGCAAACATACTATTTAATGTGCAGCACTCATACACATAAAATAAAAACTATTCTCCAACTAAGTTATTATAAATATCAACATGCTGTTTAATGTATCAAACACTACTAGTTTATTATTCAAGACCTGGAGAAGGTCTGTGTGTTTGTGTGTGTGCATTTACAATGCTTGACCTTCTATGTCCAAATTATCAGATCATACAAAAATAAGTTAAAAATATTGTTACTTGCGGTGGTGGCACACGCCTATAATCCCAGCATTTGGAGGCAGAGGCAGGTGGATTTCTGAGTTTGAGGCAAGCCCAGTCTACAGAGTGAGTTCCAGAATAGCCAGGGCTACACAGAGAAACTCTGTCTCGGAAAAAAAAATGTATATTATATACATATATATATATGTATATATATATGTGTGTGTGTGTATATATATGTATATATATATAAATATATTGTTACTTGACTTAATTGTTTAAAATAGTTGGCTTTCTGGAGGAGGATCAACAAAATATTCTATATATGAGGTTCATCATTATAAATAATTTCTTAATCATTTTAGAAAACATATCCATTATCTTAAAAATAATTAAAAAGAAAAAGAAAGAAAACCTGGGTGTGTGGGAGGGAGAGCTCAGGGGCAGGGCACTTGTGTGCTGCTTGAGGCCATAGACCAAAAAAATAAAACAAACTAACCCCACTATGTAAATAAGTATATACTTCATAATGAAGCCTCAGAATCTCTAGTGAGTGAGTGCTCCTTCTTAGCACATAGCCGTTTCTAACCCTGGTTCCCTCCTAGTTAAATCTCTGCTGAATGTCTAGCTCCGAAACGAAGCAACTTTAATTAGCTGTCTCATTAAGAGTGTGTTTTGACGGGGTGGCGGTGGTTCACATCTCTGCTCCAGCACTTGGGAGGCAGACTTAGGTGGATCTCCGAGTTCAAGGCTAACCTGGTCTACACAGCAAGTTCCAGGACAGCCAGGGCTGCACAGCTCAAAGGTCCTCAATCTCCTCTGCTATGGTGACCCCCGGCCATACAAGTATTATCATTGCTGCTTCACAAATCGTGACCCACAGGTTGAGAAACTGTTTTAGGGGATGTACAATGTGCAAAATAACTTGGGTCAATTTTGAAGGACACACAGGTTCCCCCATTTACCTTTGAAAAGTGGGAGAGTTATAGTAAAGAAAATTCATTTTCAACTATTTCTCCTATGTAATATAATCATAACTCAGAAATCACTATTAAACAGCAAGAGTTTGGTATTTTATTTCTACATAACCTCAATTCAACTCATGTTATGACAAGGAAACAGATATTGGAAATCTTATTTTAAAGCCATAAAGACAGTTTAAATGGCTTTCCTCTGTGCTCAATGTGAGTTCACAGCTATGCCAAGATTAGGTCCCCCGAGATCTTGATTCCTATATTTAGAGCACAGCTTTCTGTCTGAGTAATAGACTGATACACTCATATGCAATTTATGTCACTTAGTGCCCATAATCCACGGTCTCTAAAGCATAAGGTCTCTGTAAGTACAATTAATTCTGGACTGATGGCTTGAGAGTTCTCAGTCACCTCTGCAGATCATGAGGAGGCCCAAAGTTAGACCTCCAGCACTGTAAAACTACAGGAATAAAGTAACACAGGACATACCATTATTCTCTTGTGTTTTTGATACAAGGTCCATTTTTAAAAACCTAGGCTAGCCTTGAACTCCTTATGTAGCCCAGGTTGTTCTTAAACTGAGAACAATCTCCCTGCCTTAGCCCTTATTCAGAGCTGTTAGTTCCATTTGTGAGACAAGGTCTCGAGCCTGCCGTGCTGACCTCAAACTTCCTCTGTAGCAGAGGATGTCCTTGCACTTCCTATCTTCCTGCCTCCACCCTGATGTTTACACTGAACTAAGTAGAACTCGCACCCAGGGCCTTGAGCTAAACAAGTACTCAGTTGAACTACATTCCCACCTCTATTCTTTAAGGAATGTGCTGACTTAGCAAAGCTGTACTTTTCTGTTGGACTTTCAAAGGCAGGTCTATACTTCAGAGGCATTTCTATAACAGAAGTCAATTGTGACTAAGAATATTGAATATGGGACTGGTGAGATGGCTCAGTGGGTAAGAGCACTGACTGCTCTTCCGAAGGTCCTGAGTTCGGATCCCAGCAACCACATGGTGGCTCACAACCACCCGTAAGGAGATCTGACGCCCTCTTCTGGTGTGTCTGAAGACAGCTACAGTGAATGATGCCGGAGCGAGCAGGGCTGGCAGAGGTCCTGAGTTCAGTTCCCAGCAACCACACATATGATGGTTCATGGCCATCTGCACAGCTACTATGTACTCACACACATAAATAAATAAAATAAATCTTTAAAAAAAAAGAATATTGAATATTAGTGGAGCCTCCTTGTATGTTATAGTTCATGATGATATACTAGGAAATTAGAGCATTAAGCACATATTCTAATTTATTTAAAGAGAATTTCAAAATATCAGTTTTCTACAAGTGGACTGCAGAAATAAGTTGAAATGTGGTTTTCTTCAGATGTTAGCGCAGAGCAGCATCGAGCATGGAACAAGTTTTAAGCAGATGAGGGCGGTTGTTGGAGGGTCAGCACCACAGGCTCCTTCAAAAGGATCTCTTTTTGAAAGGGATCAGAACGCATCTCTTGCCTGCATTCAGCTCTATCGTAGCTTTAGTTCCTACAATTATCGAGTGAAGAACGGCCAGTTTCCGGGGTGAAGGCTGACTGCTCCAGTGTTTTAAAATGTCAACTCACAATTCAGTGGCAGTCTCATCCCAGCAGACATTCACCATGACTGCCTAACTCCAGCTTATTAAACAAGGAAACAGTGGCCACTTAGGAGATGACTAGTTATAGTCCTCACTTTGTAAAATACATTTTCCTCTAAGCAGTAAATTCTTACTTAGAGAGTGTGGGGTCCCACACCTAAAATCCCAAAACTTGTGAGGTGAAAGGAAGCGAATTAGAAATGTGAGGCCATCATCAACTACATGATCCCCTGCTTTCAAAGACCAACACTGGCTAGGTGTAGTGTACATCCTTGGGATGCAGAGGCAGGCGGATCTCTGAGTTGAAGGCCAGGCAGGCAAGCCAGGGCTCAGTAGTGAGACAACTATCTCAAAATACAACAGCAGCAACAACAAAACACCAAAAATAAACAGTGAGGTATTTTAAGGTTTTTACATATTAAGTTACTTTTGTACAAACACATGGATGCTACAAAGTACCAACAACAGCATTTGTGCCTTCACTGAATGGCAGGCAGGTTGCTCACGCTACACAAACTTAGAATTCAGCTCTTAGCATGGAGGTATTATATTCCTTACAGAGACTGAAAAACAGAAACTCAAAGAAATTAATCTGAAGGATTTTTCCAAGGTCACATAGATGGTGACTAGAAATGCCATAATTCAAACTCTGGCTTCAAAGCTAATGCTGAAAAATAGGCTGTACAGGACTGGAGAGATGGCTCAGCAGTTAACAGCACTGACAGAGTTCAATTCTCAGCAACTACATGGTGGCTCACAATCATCTGTAATGGGATCTGATGCCCTCTTCTGGTGTGTCTGAGAACAGCAACAGTGTACTCACATACATAAAATAAATCTTTATCGGTGGAGTGGTGGTGCACACCTTTAATCCCAGTACTTGGGAGGCAGAGGTTGGCAGATTTCTGAGTTTGAGGCCAACCTGGTCTACAGAGTGAGTTCCAGGACAGCCAGGGCTATACATACAGAGAAACCCAGTCTCGAAAAACCAAAACCAAACCAAACCAAACTAAACCAAAAAAACCCAAAAGTAACCTTAGAGTGTAGACAATGGAAGACTGGAAAGGGAACTTAACATAATACTGACATGAGTAATATTACAATTGTACTAGAGTATCATAACATACACAATGAAACATAAAAATATACATAATACTTTAAAATTTCCATTTTTAATTATGTATACATGTGTGTACAAGCATGTACACACACATGCTAGTTTGCACATGACTGTAGTGCCTGAAGCAGGTCAGAGGACCTGTGTTATAGATGCTTGTGAGTTACTGGACACTGTCCTAAGAACTGAACATAGATAGGTCCACTGGAAAAAGTGTGCATGCACTTACCCTCTAAGCCGTCTCTCCGGGCTCCACACATGAACAATGTGAAAGCCTGAGAAAAGAGAATTCTAACCATTCTCCAAGAGTCTCCAAGAGTTCTAACAACACAGGGAAACCCTGTCTAGATTATATTTTAAAGCAGTTTCAAAAGTGGGTGGACTATGGCCCAGCTCTGTTGTTCTTGCGCTCCTTGAGACAGGGCTAGCCTATAGAAACCCTCCTGCTTCCTTGTGCTGGGTCACAAGCCTGTGATCCACCAAACCCAGCAAGAGTGCATTTTAATAGTTCACAAAAAAAAAAATTTCCTTTTATAAACTTTGCACAATACCTTAACATATTCATTTTCCCATTGAAATTAAATAATAAAATGTAAATATTAAAAGGTATAAATAAACTGGTTCAAAAAATAGGATAGAGGGAAAACCTTTTTTTCTTTTTTTTGGTTTTTCGAGACAGGGTTTCTCCTGTGTAGCCCTGGCTGTCCGGGAACTCACTCTGTAGACCAGGCTGGCCTGGAACTCAGAAATCCACCTGCCTCTGCCTCCCAAGTGCTAGGATTAAAGGTGTGCGCCAACCCACCCTGGCCAAAAACATTTTTTTGAAGCAGGTCTTCTTCCTCTGGATCTTACATGGTAGCCCAGGCTGGCCGAGAAACTGAGGCAATTCTCCTGCCTCAGCCTCCAGAGTATGGGGATTACAGACTCGAGTCATCGCGCCCACTTCATTCTCCTCCATGACTTTTCTAAGCTCCCCTTTCCAGACACTGCTTAACAGCCAACTTCTCGACCAGCCCAAATCTGCAAATCTTTGAAGTAACATTTTTAATTGTTCATTAGCAGGCACTACAAATCTTTTCTTTTCTCTTTTCCTTGGTAACATTAGACATTTTTTTCTTTTCATATATGTGAGTGTTTTGCCTAGACATACACCCGTGCATCATGTGTGTCTGATGACCACAGAGGCCAGAGGAGGAACTGGAGTTACATGTGGATGGGAGGACTGGAACTCTGGTCCTCTGGAACAGCAGCCAGTGCTCTCAGCTGCTGAGCCATCTCTAAAGCCTTTCTTCGCCTGCTTTATAGGATGAGGAAAACAAAGCTAAGCAGCTGCCTTCCTTTCTTTACTCTTCTTCCTGCCTTCCTTTCTTTTGTTTTTTGAGACAGGGTTTCTCCGTATAGCCCTGGCTGCCCTGAAACTCACTCTATAGCACAGGCTGGCCTTGAACTTGGAGATCTGTCCACCTCTGCTTCCTGAGTGCTAGGATTAAAAGTGTGCACAAATGGTGCCCAACTAAAAGTTAAAGACAGTCAGGATATAGAGTTGGTAATAACTTTGTTGCACCTGTCAACAAACGGCCACATAGGTCTAAGAACTAGTGAATTTTGAACCTGTGCTAATCTAGCACCCAGCCTAGAACTCAAGTTCCACCTATCCCTAGGGCCCACACCTGAGAGGAGATAACTGACTCCAGCAAGCTGACCTTTAACCTTTAAGACCCAACAACCCCATAAATATAATTTTAATTTTTTTTTGGTTTTTTTTTCGAGACAGGGTTTCTCTGTGTAGCCTTGGCTGTCCTGGAACTTACTCTGTAGACTAGGCTGGCCTCCAGCTCAGAAATCCACCTGCCTCTACCTCCTGAGTGCTGGGATTAAAAGCGTGCCCCACCACTGTCTGGCTAATTTTTTTTTTTTAATTTTTTTTCAACATTTATTTATTATTTTATGTAAGTACACTGTAGCTGTCTTCAGACACATCAGAAGAAGGCGTCAAATCTCATTATGGATGGTTGTGAGCCACCATGTGGGTGCTGGGAATTGAACTTAGGACCTCTGGAAGAGCAGTCAGTGCTCTTAACCACTGAGTCATCTCTCCACATATAAGGTAATCTGACACACTCTTCTCCTGTGTCTAGAGGTACAGAGTACTCACATAGATAAAATAAATAATTCCTTAAGCAAGAAATAGTTTATTAAAGTTACATCAACAAATATTACAGTTCTGTAGTTGGTATATTTGAGTGCCCATTACTTGGACAGACATTTGGTATACTATACTGCAGCACTTCATCTCCATGCTAACTGCTGCCTTGCCACCCAGGCATGCCCCAGAACAACCTACTCATTTTTACAATGTTGCACTTTTCTTTCTTAGTGTAACCACAAACTCCTGAGGCCTAGGGATAGATAGAAGAAACTGCCAGTATGTTTCACATTTAACCAAACCCTTGTCTACTGTAATCTAACCGAATAGGTGACTTTAACCTTAAAGCAATTACAGCCAAAATAACCCCTTAATATGAAGCTTGTAGAAATATTTAGATTAAAAAAAAAGGCTGCTTACTAGACAAGAGGGTACTTCCCTATCCTTGTCATTTACATGCCTACCAAGTATTTCATATATCTAGAAAAAAATTATTGTCATTTTGTTCATCCAAAGTTTTAGAAAGCTAATGCAAAGTAAAAGAGCACTTGCCTAGCCTGTGTGTGTGTGTTGGGGGCAGGGTGCTGTTTTCAAAATCATAAAATTCAGAAAAATGAATCAAGTATAAATTATATTCCACAATCCAATATAAGGATTCATTGCCAGCTGTGTCTCCATTAGAATTCTTTCTTTTTTGTTTTTCAAAATAGGGTTTCCCTATGCAACTCTGGCTGTCCTTGAACTCAGAGACAGTCCCACCTCTGGTATGTACCATCACTACCCAGCTACATCAGAATCCTTCTATCAAGTAGACTAAAAGGCATTAAGAAATAACATTATAGGGCTGGTGAGATGGGTAAGAGGACTGACTGATCTTCTAAAGGTCCTGAGTTCAAATCCTAGCAACCACATGGTGGCTCACAACCACCCATAATGAGATCTGACGCCCTCTTCTGGCTCCTCTGGAGACATGTACAGTGTACTTATTTATAGTAATTAATAAATCTTAAAAACAAAAACGAAATGACATTATAAATTACAACCGGATATCTTGTTACTTCCCAGTTAATGTCTACTTGAGGGCCTGCCCCAAAAGTTCACTGAGCCTACAAGATCAGGGAGGCCAATGGCACAAAGACAGTCTCCTTGGACAAGCACTCACATCTGGTCAGGGGAAGAATGGTCGTTCTTCCCTCTCTCCCTTGAATTTCCCTGGCGTCTTACAATATTTTACTTTGAATGTCTAAAAATACCCTTCCAGAACCACAGCACTATACTGGTTTGAGTACTGACAATTTTAATTCTGGTTCCAACTTGTTATAAGTTAGGAAACAGTATTTCAAGGGACAAGAGTGGATCTTCAGCCAGTAACAAAAGCGCTCATTTATTTGAAAGAAAAACGAGTTCAAGATTTGAAATGGACACAACTTTATAGAGATTAAAACGTATTTTATAGTGTTTTTTTTTTAAAGATTTATTTGTTATATGTAAGTCCAATGTAGCCATCTTCAGACACACCAGAAGAGGGCGTTAGATCTCATTACGGATGGTTTTGAGCCACCATGTGGTTGCTGGGATTTGAACTCACAACCTTCAGAAGGGTAGTCGGTGCTCTTACCCGCTGAGTCATTTCACCAGCCCTATTTTATGTTTTTTTACTTTTACATATCGACTCTGGGCTTCACTCATGCCAGGCAAGTGTCCTGTCACTAGTATGCTATACCTCAGAACAGAAGGGCCTGGGCTCAGGAATCAGCTCCCAACACCTATTACAGCCTTTGTAATTCCAGCAAAAAAAGGACCTCAAAAGTTTTATCTAGGCTCCATGAACACCCCCCACCCCAAACACACACACACACAGATATAATTCTAAGGCTGGGCATGGTGGTGATCCCAGCAGTCCATAAAGAGAGGCAGGAAGATCTCTGTGAACTCCAGGCCAGCCTTGTCTGCATAGTGAGTTCTAAGCCAGCCAGGGATACTCAGTAAGACTGTTTCAAAAATAAAATAAAAACAGATTCAACAGCATCTGCTGCCTGGCCTGGTGGTGCAGGTCTGTAGTCCCAGTTTCTGAGGAGAACATGAGGATCCAAGGCTCAGTGATACTGAGGGGACTAAAGGCCATCCTGTACGACTTAGTAAGACTCTATCTCAAAAAAAAAGAAGGGTTTGGTTGTAGCAAATTAGGAAAGCACATGTCCAGTGTGTGGAGAAAGTATTTACAGTATTACTAATCCTAACAGCATACTGAAAAATGGTCTAAAATAGATGGATACTAGCCTTTGAAAATGTGAATATTTCCAACACAAATGGTGACTTAGATGGGCATGGCAGCTCATGCCTGCACCCCAACATCTGGGAAGCTGGAAAGAGGGTCCTAAGCTGGTAGCCATCTTGGATCCCATAGCTTCCAATCTGAGCTACGGAACAAGGCCTAGTGACACCACTGAATGTAGTATTATATATTTATGAAAAAAAACCCAATAAAATATAATGAAAAATAATGAACAGAGAGTCAATATTTCCAAAATAGCCTTTCATTTCCTAACTTATGGTCTTAACATCTCCAGGTACTGATTACAAAATAACTTAATGTCAGCTAATGTAACACTATAGCTTTTGTTTGTTTGTTTGTTTGTTTGTTTCCCGAGACAGGGTTTCTCTGGGTAGCCCTGGCTGTCTTGGACTCACTCTGTAGACCAGGCTGGCCTGGAACTTAGAAATCCACCTGCCTCTGCCTCCCAAGTGCTGGGATTAATCGCGTGCGCCACCACCGCCTGGCACACTATAGCTTTTTTTAAAACATTATTTTTTTTTAAAAAGAGTAAACTTGAATGTAAGACAGAAATAAGTTTAGGAGCTGGAGAGATGGCTCAGCCATTAAAAGCACTGACTGCTCTTCCAGAGGTCATAAGTTCAATTCCCAGCAACCACATGTGGCTCACAACCATCTGTAATGGGATCTGATACACTCTTCTAGTGTGTCTGAAGACAGCAAGTGTATTCACATACATAAAATGAATAAAATCTTAAAAGAATCAAGTTTAGATAGCATGTGTAGTAGAGTCTGAGGCAAGAGGACAGTTGGAAGTTCCATGTCATCCTGGGCTGTGTGAAACCCTGTGACAAAAACAAAGTGGGGTTGGA
>JADRCC010559491.1:0-10368 GCA_019843855.1 Hylomyscus alleni
AAAAAAAAAAGAGAGACAAATCTGTCAAGTACCCCACTCCACATTTACTTGGGACAACTTAGCAAATCATGCTCTGAGAGTGGAGATGAGAATTCCCCCCTTCTGGTCATTTCGCTGACAGCTTCATTACAGTAAATTGGATATTCGTCCCTTAATCATTTGCCCTCTAGAGCAGTTAAAGGTTGAATCTCACTTGCAGCCATCTTGAGCTTGGCCCACGATATCTGGGTCACTACTGACTCTATGCCCCTGGGCTCAAATTATAATTATCTTTAGACTAAAACAAGAATTAAATTGGCACATGTGATGGAGATGATCAGATATGAGAATATTTTTTCAGAGAAAATATTTATCACTGTCATTATCCCCACCCCATTCACCTGGCATCACTTATCTGGCAAACCATCCTCATGGAGCTTAATAGAAATTCTTTGGGAAGTAGATACATCATCACTAACCCCATTGCACAGTTCCTGAGTATGAGGTAGTGGGAATACATTTACCACTGTACACACCTCACTACTGTAACAGACACTGAAAAATACATGTGCAAAATAAAATGTAGAGAGTAGAATTAAGTTTTGGGATATGGAAAATTCAACGTTAATGAACATTTGTACTGAAGTCGGTTTTAATATAAAGAACCTCTTTACTAAGGTACAACCATTTGTGAACTGATCTTTGTTATTTAAAAATATTTATTGTTTTAATTTATTTAATAAATAAATAAATTTATTTATCAATACATATTTAATAAATAAATAAAATTATTTATAAATACATATTTATTTATTTTATTTGTATGAGTGTCTGTCTGCATGCATGTACATGTACTATGTACCCTTGAAGGCTAGACAAGGATGTCAGATCCCATGGGGTGGGGGCAGCTGGTAAGCTATCATGTGGTTGCTAGGAACCAAACCTAGGTTCCTTCTTCAAAATCAGTGTGATTCTGTCTCACAACTAAGTTTCTGTGTAACAGAGAAGCTGACTGAATATATCAATACTCTACTGAGACTCTCTTGCCAGTGTTTACACTGCAGAATCTTTTTTATTCTTTGAGAATTTCTTACAATGTATTTAGATCACATTTTCCCACCTTTCACTCTTCCCAGGTCTGCCCTCCTTTCCTACTCACCCAGTGTTGTGCTATTTTTGCTTTACTTCACCAAATACAGTTGTTACTGCCCATATACTTTCAGATAGGGGGTTTTTCACTGGGGAACGGCCAGCTCACCACTATGAATAATTTTTAGTGGAATTGGACACTTATCTTTCTTATAAAGAAACTGATACCTGGGCATATTGGATGATATGCCAGCGTTCCTATGGTTAGCAGCTGGTAAACCAGCTTTTGAACTGGTGTCTCCAGATGCCCCGTCTGTTCTTTATTAACCACTAGGGTGGTGGATAGGATTGTCCTAAATATAGATCATCTGTGAAATCCACCTTGTAGTGTAAAATGTGGCCTTGGACTGGCACCACAGCCAAGTGGGTTAAGTCTGTTGCCTCCAATCTTGAATCCTGAGTTTAATTTTCAGGACCCACAAGGTAGAAGAACTAAATTGCCATTAGAAATTGTCCTCTGATCTCCACATGTATGCCATGAGATGCATCCACCCAACACAGACAAATACATGTAATAAAAAATTAGTGCATGGTTTCAGTTCACTAGAACTGTAGAAGTCCATTTATCTGTATATATCTACAAACAAATGTATATGTATGCATATACATATAAATTTATTCCTTGATTAATGAAAATATCAGTCTGATTAGTTATTGTTTGAAAATCTTTTGGTTTCCTTTTGTGGTTGCAATCAATCAAATTTTTGCTTCTAAGAGCATGAGTTTTTTCCCCTATAGGCCAACTCTAAGAGAAGGTTTGAGTATCGGAGGTTTAGTTGGGAGGTAACCCAGGAGTTGAATAGACAAATAAGTGAAAAAATGAAGAACACCTAGTTGGGAAATGTGTTATTAACCCAATTACTGAATGCCATTTCAGTCAGAGAATTCTGGAATACAGCAAAAGATATGTTTGAGTGAATAAGGTTGAGGGGCCACAAGAGTAGGCAATTCACCAGCACTTGGATTAAAGTACTTGAGACTGCCCATGGAAAGTCCCTCTTGAGCACTTGTGAGACTCTTGTGCTCTTTGTGTAAGTGGGCTTCTGCATTAGAAAAGAAGCCTAGGCAAACAGTTGCCCATTCAGCCTTTGGAGATCAAAGCCCAGAGCTTCCTAGAGAGCTGCCGGTATTCAGTTCATGCTCCAAGCTGAAGAGGTTGGAGTCTGATGTCAGCAGAGGGTGATGCATCTTCTTCAAACCACATCAAACGTCATCATAGTCATCATCATCGTTTTTGTCATCATCATCATGATCATGATCATCAACATCATCATCACCATCACATTACCAGCCAGTATCAACATCAGCAGTGGCATTACCACCACCACCAGTACCATCATCATTGCAGCAATGGCATCACCAGCATTAATAGCAGCAGCAGCTGCTGCAGAAACTTCATTCAGCAAAAGCAGACAACCCCACCACTTTTATTGTCCATTCTGAAGGTAGGAAGATAAGTCTTTTCTTTTCAGTTCATCCTTTTTGCCAGTTCTCACAAACACACGAGGAGGTAGGCCCCTAGGTTTGGCCAAGTTGATATTTAAGACCAATGATCACAGACAGCCTTTTTATTTCTTCCTAACTACTCTCTATGGCATTGTTGCTCTTTTTTTTCTGTGAAAAAGTTCAGATAATGGTTCAAGGTTCCCCTAAGACATATTTTGTTCCTAATTCCTTCCATCACTTGCCCTCATCTGCACACACAGAGAGAAAGAGAAAGCCTAAGCAGTGGGTGTGGAGGAAGGAATGCCTTCAAAGGCAGAAGAGAACAGATCCTGAGTAACACTTAGATACATTTCTAACAAGAAGGGAAGGAAGAAGAAGAAGGAGGAGGAGGAGGAGGAGAAGGAGAAGGAGGAGGAGGAAGGGGAGGGGAAGAAAGAAGAAGAAGAAGAAGAAGAAGAAGAAGAAGAAGAAGAAGAAGAAGAAGAAGAAGAAGAAGAAGAAGAAGAAGGAGAAGGAGAGGAAGAGGAAGAGGAAGAGGAAGAGGAAGAGGAAGAAGGAGGAAGGAGGAGGAGAAGAAGAAGCAGAAGTAGAAAAAGAAAAAGAGGAGGAAAAGTTTGAAACACTCATACCTTATTTTACTTTATCTAATTTGTTATGAATGAGAAATAAATTAGAAATGTTTTATTTAATCAGTCAATAGCTTAATCCTTTTAGTTTGAGCTCAGGAGAACTTAATATGGAATCTGTTTCTTTTAATGAGGATTCTCTCTTTCTCTCTCTGAGTGTGTTTGTGTATGGTTGTGTGCATGCACATGTGTTTTTGTGTGCGTGAGTGCAAGTCTGTGCATGTCATAGCACTGATGTGGAAGTCCATGTGTTGATCCTTTATTTCTGCCTGGTTTTAAATGAGATATCTTGTAGTCTGCCTCTGTATATTCCAGGCTAGCAGGTCCATGACTTCTAGGGATTTTCTTATCTCCATACATCTTATGGTACTGGGTTTACAGATGTGTGTATTTGGGCCAAGTTTTATGTATGCTCAAGGGGCATAGATTTAGATCTCTGTGCCTGCATGCCTATTTCTTTCTCCACTGAGCCAACTTCCTACCCCCTCTATAAGAATTTTAATCAGCAAAATGTGAAATAATGATAGTAAATACCAAATGGTGTTGGTTAGTGTATCGGACTGATACTGGTTTCTAGTATTTTATAAATGTTATCTACCATTGTCACCATTATTATTATTACATTGACATCGTGAGAAAATGCGCAGAGGGAAGATAATTCAGTGTGTGTCTCTGTGTGTGTGTTAAATGATAGAAAATAAAACATTACAGTAAAGGTTAAAATCCTGGAGAAAGTGAATACATTTTTCATAAGAAGGAACTGACCACATTAACTTATTTAGCCAGTTCTCTCAATCAACATTTCTAGGGTAGAACTTTGAATGATTTTCTATTAGCTGACATAGTTGAGTTGCAATTGAAAATCCAGAGTTCAATGAAGGAAACAGATGAAACGGACTGTGGGTTTCCAGGGTTTAATTTACTTACAACTGATGAACATTTCAGAATGGTGCAATATAAAATTACAAGTCTCTACTAAAAAAATGTTTTAATGACTATGTCATTGAGATAGACAAGAATGTGTCACCATAGGACCTCAATGTCAGACGAAGGCACATGTGATTTGACCTTGTAGTAAGGTATTGTGATTGGATGGTAATCTACCATTTCTTCAATAGAAATGTGCATGTAACACTGTAGAAAGTTGTTGTGAAATAGTTCATACAATATCAATGGAATGGTTGCCACAGTATTTATATATTTATGAGTCTAGAATTGAATAGTGTGGTAACCAGACAAGTTGTTCCTGGATGCCGAATGGCTGAGATGCTCAGCATCATAAGCAATCAGACCTGATACAATATCACTTCACCAATTAATCACTGAGAAAACTAGGAACTATTTTATTTATGCTTATTAAAATATCGCATATGCATTAAAGTAACAGGTATAGTGAGAATTAACACATGCATGTTTTAAAAGTAAAATGTCATTTTCCAAGAAACTTCTACTATTACTGGGTCACTTTGATTTATTCTTCCAATTCTTCCTTCTCCTAATTAGTAGTTTATTGGGGGACTTCATAAGTAAAATGCCATTTGAGTTGGTGCTTGGGGAAGAAGTGTGCGACTCTAAGATTCTGAGAATATCCACGGCTTTTGATTTGACTAAGTTTCAAAATCAACATTAAGATCTTAGAGACTAGAGCTCTTGACAGAGCAGTAGGTGTTCATTGATTCTTGAAGATGAGGACCCACCACAGATATCTGATTAATTTCTTTTATTAAGACCAAAAGGATGGAGAATTATGTGCTGTGACAAAAATATAAAAATATGGCATGCATCAGTTTAGGGAAAGTAGTATGGGGTGATTATGAGATACCCAACAGTCTAGATACCTAATGTTCAACACAGACAAAAGCTAAGAAAATGAGGCAAAGACATCACAGCTGATTGAAATGAGATCATCCCCATCCAATGAGAATGAATACTGTAGCAGTCTGAGAATTTAAAGTAGAGCCTATTCATAGGGTAGCTGACAGTTGACAGTGGAAAGATGGTGGATATGTTGTGCATTATTAAACAAAAGAAAATAGTTCAGGTCAGACAGGTGATTGTCACAATGATGGTAACTGATATTAGATATCAGATATTAGATATATTGGGGTTATAAAAATCAATTCTAATCTTAATAGTTTTGTACATTTTAAAACAGAACAAAATAGTAGTGAAGCTTATTTACTTTCTTAAAAAGGCTTTATTTACTAATTTGTATTTATGTGTGTGTGTGCATACATGCATAATACGGTGTTGTAGAGTCATTTGGAATAACTGAGGTCCATGTAGCTCCAAAGATACTCAGCCATCTGAAAAAATCTAGCCCCTATATGCCTGCCACATTGGGCTGAGAGGGTTGCTACAAAGTCTCCAGACATGTTTCCTCTGGTGGTGTCATGGCAACCTCCTGGCTAGGAAGTGTGTCAGTGTTCAATGCTTTTGCCAACAGTAAATGCTCACCCAAGGCCATGGAAGTTTAAAGGAACAGGCTTAATCACAAACTGCTTGAATCTCAGGAGTGGGGAGGTCAGGCTCTTTTAACTATGGAAACATTCATTTCCAGCAAATCTGTTGACATTTTCCTTACCCATTCTAAAAATTTGTCATACATCATTTAATTTATTTTAATTAAATTATTTATTTTATGTTTGTGAGCATTTTGTCTGCATGTATGTCTATATACCTCATGCATGCCTGGTAACTGTGGAGGCCAAAAGAAGGTATTGGATCCCATGTAGTTGGAGATAGAGATGGTTATGAGCTGCCATATTGGCACTGGGAATAGAACCTGGGTCCTTAGGTGGAACATCCAAAGTTCTAAATTTACAAGCCATCTTTCCAGCCCCCAATAAATTCTGATACATTGGAGATGTACAGCTTTAGCATTTTCACAATCACAGCTTTTCAATTCTATTTCATTTTTGCTTGTCAATGTGTGTTGAGCAGGGATTTAGGTTATCTACTGGGAGAACAACCTATCCAGTCCTCTATCTGCAAGGCATGAGTCTCAACCTTTCAGACTTTTAAATATTATTCATTTCATTTCTGTAAATAAATGAATGTTTTTTAACTCCTAGCATGGTAAGAGATTTTTTACAAGGAAATGTGTCCATCAAGGGCTCAGTAGGTGAAGCACTTGCCACCAAGTCTGATGACCTATGTTCAATCCTTTAGACCCAAATGGTGCAAGAAGAGGACCTACTTCAGCAAGTGGTGCTCTGAACTCTGCAATGACATCATGGCATGTGTGTACACATACACATTCACACACAGAGAGACATGTATGAACACACACACATAGAGAGATATGCAAGTACACAAACACACACCAAAATGAATTTTAAGATGTAAAAAATATGTATTTGTAATAGGTGCTAAATTCCATGATTTCTTTGCCTTTATATAAAAGACACATGCCTTCTAATAGATTCATCATTGTATTTATTTTAAACAATTGACTTTTTCAAATGACAGCTTGTATTTTCTTTTCTATTTCAATTAATATCAAGTTTGATATCAAGATTTTCTAGACATGGAAATGTGTTTGTGGCTATCTGGTTGAATTTTGAGAACTTTGACTAAACTTTCTTATTTGTCACCAGCAAGCTTGGCCCTGGAGTTTCTATTGTGAAAAAAATTTTTTTTGTGAATACTGAGATGTCTTAATTCTAATTAAATATACAAGAAGATAAAACAGCACAAAGAATTTGCTGTGACAGGGACTATCCCAGACCTAGAGAGATGTCCTCAAGTCTAAATGAGGTAGTAATGTGCGTGTGTAGGACATGGATATTTGAAAGAGGTATGTGGAAGAGGGGTTAAGTTTTCTAAGTCTTTATAGGGTTGAAAGACCCCATTTGTGGATATTCCCTTTTGCCCAGTTTTTCTGGAATGGCAGAGGAACGAAGAAGCCTACCAGTGGTTCTGTCGGCTCCCTGGCATACTCTACCTCTGTCCCTGCAGTGTCAAGGCCTTAGCACATAGTCATACCTCTTGCTGATGAACCAGAATCTTTGTTCTAATTCAGTTTCTCTAACTTTGCTTCTCACTGTGAAGTGTCAGGCTTTGGGGTGAAGTTTGATTTCACTCTCTCTGTACAACAGGTCCAACCCATGAATCCTGCCTGCTTCCATGTTTCTTTTAACCTAAAAATCTAGTTCCAGGGAGGAGAAAGTGAATTTCAAAGCTGGGTCTTCATCCAGTACTGGCACTCTGATGATGGACAGAATACCTGACCTCTGCCAGCCCAGCTGTCCTTGTGTGGCTAATATGACATGGAAGTTGTTCTCTAAAGTTGTATACAGATCTGAGGCTGCATGGTTTCAGAGACTGCTTCCAGGTTGTGATGTGACTTGCCTTGGCAGTTTGAGCTGATGCAAACATTTTCTTTTGTCCACATGGAGTTAACTTTTGAGCTGTTTAGCTTTGCGACTGCGTGGTCTCATCTTAGGAGTGCTTTGTTGTAGTTAATTCTATGACCCCCTACACAGACTGTGGAATGAGGCTGGCTGACAGCAGGGACTAGCTTAGTAGTCATTGTTGACCAACACTTCACATTTCTTCCCCTTTCTCAAAACACTGCTCTATTTATTGAGAGAGCAGGGCGGGGGGAGGAGAGGGAGAGAGCCTTCTGAGAAGAAAATAGGAACATATCCTGGGATAACAGGACTGTCCGGGTTTTCCATGACCTTCAAGAAGTGCCTTCTTTATGATGGCCTCATTTCTTATCTATTTATGGTAAGAACACTGAGGTCATTTATTTCCATTATTTTCATAATGCTGGAAATTGAACCTGGACATTAAACATGGTAGGTTAAGGCTCTATTTCTGAGCTATAAACCAAGGCCTAAGAACATGGGATTTAGTGATCTACAAACTCATTTATGATGAAGTGATTTCTAACAAAGAATAAAATATTTATTAATTCTCAAGGAATCAAACTTTTTTTCAGTAAAGAGTCCAATTCTTGGGTTCTTATGACATTTACAGTGGATGTAACAGTAACTTAGTGGCTGAGAAGTCTCTGAGATATACCATGCTGGGCAGAGAAGACACGGCTTTCTAGAATTATGACACATGGCATTATCTGTAGATTGTTTTAAATAGTCCATAATTATTACTGTGTCTCTTTATCTACTGACTTTAGTTCGACAGTTAATAATTTTATAATATAATATCTAAAATTTCTTCTTAAAGTTTATTTGGATGACTTTTAATTAATATACAAGGTCCTAAATTTCATCCCTGTTTAAGTAAAGCAGATTATAAGTGATAGAACAAATTGCACAAGCATTTTTACATAATTTCAAAGCACAGGGAAGAAGACTATTTGGACTGTGTGTATGTGTGTGTGCGTGTGCGCGCGCGCGCGCGTGTGTGTGTGTGTGTGTGTGTGTGTGTGTGTGTGTGTGTGTATTTTGGGTGATGAGGCATGTTCATTAGCTGAGAATGTAAATGGGATTGATCCAGAATGTTTGAGGTTTGTCTTAGGGAAGAGATAGGCTAGAATCTCACATTTTCACTAAGTTTGAGGAGGCTACTCTTTTTGGCAAGAGCTTCTCCAGAGCACTTCTGTGAGGGCTGTAGTGGTTAGATATCAGTCCTTTCACTCACATTTGACAGTGGGTATTTTGATTTTCTCTCTCAGACACAAAAGGATTTGCTAACTGAATTTAAAAATCTCTCACCACTCTAAACATTGCCCCATAAAAAATACTCTAAAAACACAATAATTACTAATGATCATTATTTTAGCTATTTCTTATAGATCATTATTGTGGATGATTCTAAAAGTTTTAATCAAGTGATTATTTCAAATGTGTTTTTGGAATTGGAGAGATGACTGAAGCCAGCAGAAGCATTTGCTACTGAGCCAAACAATCTTAGTTCAATCTCCAGGTCCTATTTAGTGGAAGGATAGAACCGAATCATGTAAACAGTCCTATGACTTCACTTGTGCACCCTAACAAATACATGCATCCTAACACAAATAAATACATAAACTTAAAAAATGGGTTTATAATTCCTTGAGAATGTCTTCTTAATTGAAAAAACCCATTATCAGATAGGAGACACTACCCTTTAAGTTGTTGGTAAGCAGAGTCCAAGATATCATTCCAAAATAATATACACTATGGGCATTCCACTTGGATACTTTCTAGAGGTTAGTGATAAAGGCCTACTGAAGGGGATGGTCCTGATCCCCAACGGGTTCTTGACTCATCAGTTAAGAAGGCCAGGGGGCCAATTACTGGGCAGAAGGTACAGGCAAGACTTCTGGGTCCCAGGGGGGAAGTGAAAACACAGGGAAGGAGAGAAGAACTTTCTGCCATGCTTTGGAAGAAGAACACAGCAACCATATGAGGTCTCAGGGAGAGCTGGGACCTGTGGCCTCCACTACAGATGAGTGGCCAAGGATGTTTGACAAGGGCTGGGTGGGATTGGCCTTTGAAGCTAGGGCAAGTGTAGAGAATGGGAAGATAATACATTGACAAGGGACAATTTTCCAGGAGGGAGATAGTAACGCCCAGCAATTGTGCCAAGAAGGCAAATTGTAAAGGAATTAACTGTGTGTATATGTCTTTTATCCTTGGATTCAAGGGTCTAAGATGGGAGCTGATAGTGTGGTTACCTCCCTGAGCAAAGGCTGGTAATGCAAAAGGGAAGCCAGGAGGGGCTAGTTGCATCACCAGTCCTGGCAAAGATGGTAGCATAGAAAACTACGTACAACAGCCTATTACTAAACACACCATATACTTTGATCACAGGCCTTCTAAGATTGGAACTGTAGTGTCCTGCCTTCCTGGGGCTCCCTGAGGCTAACTCTCACAGTATTGAAAGGTGCTATGCAAGCTGCCAAGGGAGAAAAGCTATCAACAGTTGTACCTACCTGTAAAGCCTGTGAACCACAGCAATGGCCAGCCTTCGAAGACATTCTTGATGATGTAGTAGTGGCACTTATATTTTTGGAGTAACTAATAACATATATATATATATATATATATATATATTTATATATATATATATATATAAAACTATTGTAACTGAAGGCCTGTTCCATAAGAGAGAACTCACATTTACTTAAACAGACAAACAGACATGGTGGCTAGAGGAGAACCCACTACTACCATTTCCCCAAATCAATATAATTTCTGACTATATTCTAAATACT
>JADRCC010559496.1:0-13598 GCA_019843855.1 Hylomyscus alleni
CATGAGCTTCACAGGAATCTGAAATGCAGTTCCATTGTGAACATCAATATCACTTCCTTGGGCCAGAAGGCAGGACTTCAACAAGTGGCAACAATAACAAAACTAAATTCTCTACAAAACTGCCAGGAAACAGAATAAAATGTTCCAAGTGATTTCGAACATTGGCTAAAAGCCATATTGATTAAGATCTCTGCTCTAAATGATACTGCGTGAGTCAAAAATCAAATAAATCTTTCTTGTAGATTAGCAACTCAGCTTCAAACAACTGAGTTCTTTATTAAGTCAAGACACTTAATAAAGTCAATGCACTTCCAGTACAGCTGATAGCTGTGACAGATGTCATTATACAAGTCACTGTGAGATAGTGAAAGTTTCTTACTTACAAAATTTCCTTTGCTCCTCCTTCTCTGTCTTTTTCATCTCACAGACAATACTTTCTTTGCAGTGGATCTTTGGCATGAGTGGACTTTGGTCCATGTACATATTTCTTCTTCTGTGTGAGTTGGCATTAGTTCAGATGCTATTATTCTTTACTGTTCTTTCTTTTGTTAATTACCTGGTGTCCTTTCTCGCTAATTTAGATTTAATGCTGGGACTTACCTGTCTTTAATAGACACTGGTGGTTGAGTTTTCTGCATTCTTTTGTGTGGGGTAGCCACAGAATTGTTGCATGAGTAAACATATTTCATGGCCCCAAAATAAAATAAATTAATATTCACATACTCTAAAAAGAGAGGGTGCATCTAGCCCTGTGGAATTACAAAGGGTACTGGAATGTGGCCATAAGGAACTAGATTAAAAGAGTGGAAAATTCCCAGCCAGAATCTTTACTGAGGTTTCTCTGAGAAACTTTTCCAATTTCTCCAATTTTTGACTTCTGGAAGCTTCCTTAAACTGAATCCTGTGCCTGGAGTGATTAAGGTTTCTGAAATGCAGACACTTCAGAGAGGGCATATGGCTCTAAAATTACTGAGTTTCAACGAGAAACCCATAGATTTCTGGGGAAAAATGGTGAATTCTAGAAGGAGACATCTCTCTGTATCTCATGAGATGTTTTTATTTGGCCTATAAACTTGGGAGTATTTTAATCTTTTGATAAAATGCTAAATTCTTCACATCACATTCATTCTCAAAATTCCATAAACTCTCAAGAAGCTTTGACACAAGAGGACAATTTATATCCAAATTTTAACACTTGAATGATTGAAAATGTTTTGAAAGGTAGAATATAATGTTCATGATACATGAGTATTATAATGTCTACTTTTTATTTTCATTTTCTAATTCATATATTGGATGTATAGGTTGCCTATTTATTATTATAATTATTATTATTGTTGTTACTGTTGTTATTGTTATTTCTAGTTATCTTGTAACATATCCAGTCATTTGAACAGTGTCAATATATATGAACATTTTTTTTCAGGAACGGGGACAACATTTGAAGTACATGACCATTTTTAAGAGCATTAATACATATTGCTGAATAACTGTTTATATAACATGGTCCTAATTAATATTTATAACAAGGCACGAATTTGTCTAGTGGTTTCTAATCTTCTAAATATTTTCTAGATTAATATGATAAAACTGGGCATGTCTTTCTGTATTTCTTTTCATTTTTGAGACTAAGTATGTTCATTAATAAACAAGTTAACCATCAATATATGTTTCTTATTACAGGTATATACTATTTTAATAAATAATGATATTTCATATAATGTATATGTTTATAAATTACAGATACATACTATTGTTTTGTTCACATTAAGAAAATCTTATAACTTCAAATAGGGAATGTTGAGCATGGAAAGTGTCTAGTTTTCTTTGACATATTAGTAATATTTTCCATAGTATATAAAACTGTTAATTTTGTTAATTTTTACAGCATTAGGTAAATGTTTATCACTAGCATTAGTGTTCACTGAAGTTCTTTTCTCTGCTTTCCAAGTTATAGTGTTCACTAATAATCTCAGTCGAAGTTTAGTCTGCATTGATTCTCTGGCCAATTGTCCAATTTATAGTAGCAATATTTAGCTTAAATTTTATAACACCAAATGTTTTTAATGTCTGATCAGGTAAATACATTATAGGTGTATTAAAATCACAAGTATAAATCAATTATATAATTTAAGTACACTGTGTGCCAATGTATGTGTGTGTTTCTGTACAATTATATATATAAAGTAATTATAAGCTAATTTCATCACACTACTATAATACATGTTATTAAAATTGTCTTTTCTAAGCAATCCAAATTTGCTTGATGGTATAAAATACAATGATTTAAAATGTAGCATCCATATCACTGTCATTAACTGATTGTTTCTCATAATACATTCTTAACAAAATGAAAGCTACTCTGGTGCTTTGATAAGTTTATTAAGCATGTATAATTTCATTCTATAGTAGTGCAATTCAGTCACTTAACTGAATCCCTAGTCCTTTTAACTTTTCCACCTATATAGTGATAGGTCATGAGTCAAACATGAAACATGCACTTGTGAGAGAAAATGAGTATGATCAAAAAATGTACGAAAATTTCAAAGAACTAATAAAATGTTTTAACAATTTTAAAATAATCAAACATGTACCTAAGTTAGTAATCATAGCATAGGAGACAATTATATACCAGAATGACATTCATATTTCTTTGATTCCAATTTTTAAAACTCACTCATTTCTTTAATTCCCACCATTCCTTTATTAATACAAGAATATTTGAAAATGTCTTTTAATCATATATTTTAATAAATAACTCATGTTTTATAAGCAAAGGAAAGTAAACTAATATTTCTTCATATTTATAAGTCCTCAAAATTTTCATCTACCTTCATTAAAATAGATACAGACTCAAATACCTAGGCATTTGAGGTTTTTGGAGACAATCATGTGTTCTTCTATGAGGACTATGAGGTAGATTGGATTCAAAGGAAACTGAGAGTGAAAGCCTAGTGAATATGGAGAATTACCTTCCAGATAGGAAGGAAACTTGCGTTTTTCAGTATGCACTTCTCCTTCTTACAAAGCAGATAAATATAAGAAAACCTACTGGATCAAGTAGGCTATGTGTTAACAAAGCAGTCCTTGTTCACAAAACAAAACAAAACAAAACAAAACAAAACAAAACGAAGCAAAACAAAGTATGTAAATTTGTAGAAGACTGAAAATTTGAATGAATGCGTTGTCTTGTTTTGGCACAAGGAAGGAAAGATACTTCAGT
The DNA here is from genome assembly GCA_019843855.1 of Hylomyscus alleni. Taxonomy (NCBI): domain Eukaryota; kingdom Metazoa; phylum Chordata; class Mammalia; order Rodentia; family Muridae; genus Hylomyscus; species Hylomyscus alleni. The sequence goes on from JADRCC010559496.1 coordinate 3,224, forward strand.
AAAAGTAAACTGAAAGAAAGTAAAGAAGAGGCAGTCAATTTTTACAAAGCTACTTGATAAGAAATTATTGAACTAACATAATGTACATTTAAAAGAGATTCAGAGGTAGGCAGGGTAGTAGAATGGTTTTATAAGTGAATGTGTGTAGCGGGGGACTAAGGCTTATAGGAGTTGCTGAAAATAAAACATAAAGTGGGTTAACAGAAATAAGGATTTTGAGATAATTTGACTGCCTCTAGTTAGTCCCAAGTCAGAAATAAGAGAAAGTAAAAACCAAAGCAAGTGACAGTAATTAATGTCAAATTCTAGCCATTGGGTCTGATTGTTAGAACAGTTACAATTGGCTTCCTGTGGTTTAGCTTCCCTCCAGTAATAACTACCCTCGTCTCCCACCACTCCTGTCTCATGAATCACATGCAAACAAAATTTAAAACATAAAGAAGTGAACTGTTTTATCCATCCATACAAATATTTAGACACTATTACATTTTCCTGCCATAAGATACTATTTATATACTATTTTCATTGTGATATACCATCTTGCTCAGTGGTCCTCTTCTCTCCCCATCACAGAGCTAGGACACTATGTCTACAGTGTGTATCACCACACACTGTAGACATATTTTGAGACTAATGTTGTCAGATGTGAAAAGGGGGCAAGGTGTCAACCCTGGCTCCAGAGCACAGGCTTCTGGGTGAACTCAAACAACTCCTGACAGTTACCAATGTAATATGTATAACACAAGCAGTGAGTTTAAAATCCATAAAAGTATACTCTTAATTTCTTCTTGTCCTCTTTCTATTTTAAAGCAAACATCATAGGAAAAGATATTCAATTATGCAAGTTATAGATTCCATTTTGCAAGCTGTAGAAGTGAAAGGAAACATGGAAAGGGCATTATTCTGCTAGATTGATGGACATTATAAATGAATATTAGAACTGAGCCTTCTAAAATAAATTACATGTTTTAAAGTGAGCCCAGTAACATTTATAGTTTTAAACTTCAGGAGCTTTCTGTAGTCAGAAATTTATATATTGTGTTTATTTATCTCTATTACTCCTGACCAAGATAAAATATAGTAAGACTTTTAATAAATTTCCTTTTTTGCTTTTATTACACTACTAATATTGTCACTATTGGAAGTGGTAGAGGGGGTGATGTTCTCTATTTCTGTAAGTAGCTATTTAGCTTTCCATCTTACAGCTGAATAACTACTATTATGGCCAGGACTTCTGTACTTCCATAAAATATTTATGCAAAGAAGAAAGGACATTGAAAAATTTAATTGTCTTACTAGAATTGGTCCTCAATATAAATATATGTATGCATATGCATGTATATATACATATATGATTGTACATGGTTGTATATGTATATATGCATATATCTATATGTATGTAAATAGTATATGAGCGATTTAAATGTATTTTATTATATTCTGCCTCTGAAAAAAATTACAAAGCAATATCTTTCTTGCAAAAATACCTGACATTTCTGGCATGCTGGCTCATTAACATGTATGTAGAGGAAACTGAAATTGTTTACAGGTAACTTTAAACTTGAAGTCCAGCAGCAAAGGAAGATGAGTATAAGCAATTCTATAGCTATGTTAATTTCAGAGACACATAGTGAAAATAATCAGTAACTGGTTGAAATATAGAAGCACAAAGGAATCAATGATTATACTAACCTTATAATTAACTAAAACCTGTACAGATACATATTAGAGAAAGTCTTGTTTGAATTGTTAAAAGATAATATAGCGTTTATAGTTAATTACCTATGTATAAGTAACTTCATTTGTAGACAATGTTAATTAATATTGTAAACAAATTACAGGAGATTATTTGAAGTACCAACAAGGAAACAAATTGCTAATAAGTACCTCCATGTACTTTAGATTTTATTAATATGCAGACAATTAACATGCTAATTATAAATCTTTCCCTTTTATTCATTAAGCAAATTCTCTCAAGACAGTTATAAGACAAACATATTCAATACAAAATATTCATTGACTAAGTGTGATATCAAATCTTAACCATTGCAATATCTAGATATGCTTATAATATATATATATTATTCTATAAAAATAATAGTGATTTTTTTATTGACAGTCAAGGTTCCTCATTTGTTGTGGTAAAATAACTTTTTTCATTAGCTTTTTGTGTTTTATTTCATTTTTTTGTTTACTAAATCATCCCTACTCTTTATAACATATAGCTGTACTTAGAAACCCTATAGTATTTATGAAAAGAAGAGAATTTTGCCAAAATCTTGAGTATCCAGATCTGAAGTCTTGTTTGCTTAGACTGATGGCTGTTTTTATTCTCATGAAACACTGTGATACTATTACCTAAATTTTAAAAGCTGTTTTATAGAGTAAATTACATAACATATATGAGGTTATTAAACTAAAAGCCAAATACATCATGTAAAAAAAAATGCAATGAACAGATTCTCATTGTTGCTCCTAGTGATAATAACTGCTCTACCACAATGGAAAGTTTACAAACTGTTTTATAATAATTACTTCACTTCGAATAGACTCTTGAATAAATGAATTATATGCAGGGTACTCAATAAAACATCTAATGTTAGCATTGGTCTTATGTAAAATGAATTCATAATTCTAGCTAGCCTGTATAAAAGACACATAGTCCAGGTATTTATTGACAAGACATGAGCCTAGGTTGGGCAGGTTTGGAACTATTCTAGTTTATTCCCCAGCTATAATGTTCCTTCTTTCTTGCTGTTTCTCCTGGCCATATGCTCATGGTCCATCGCCTCTCATGGCAGCCTCCTCAAATTCCTCCTCCTTTCTTCTTATTCTCCTTCTACATGCAACTCATTCGTTGATGTTCAAGTCCAACCTTTCTCCCTCCACTACTCAATCACAGGCTCTAGCCTTTTATTGACCAGTTAAATTAAGTAGCAAGGTTCATATAGCATTACTTGGTATACATGAGGATCTCCTCATCTGGAGCTATAAGATTCTTAAAAGTCAGTAATGAGCATTAGAATTCAAGCAACATCAGGCCAATCCACTACATTTTTCATTTTTTGTCTAAATAAAAAGGCTCTTTACTTTATGAAATAAACAATATATAGTAGGAACAATTATGAAACAATTATGAAAACTGTTCGGTAAGAGTAACATCCATAATGTTCAACCAATTTATATTTAGCAATTTAAGTATTCCACTATCTATCCAACCTTGGCGAGTTCAGAGTTTTGTATTTAAATCATTTTTATCCTAATTTGTATATCATCCTAAATAGATCTTCCAGACCTGGAACATCTTCTTTAATCCTAACAATCTAAGCTTGTAGTAAGACTATGACTATCTAGTCTTCAACCCCATCAGAGAATGAAAAGGAATATTACCTGGGTATATAGGAAGTACAGGAATGCACGTCCACAAATTATAGAAATGACAGAAGACAGCTGAATGCCTGGACAATACCCAGTATTCTATAAAACACTGGAGCAGCTTCGTTTGTGGCTTGCCTCTGAAGTGAGAGGGATGTTGATCTGTGTTGTAACAGATCTCTTCTCCATAATTTATGGCTATATCATTCCCATATAGCCTTACTTTTCCTATTTGACCTCCAGAACCTATACATTTAAGCCATCTTGTACTTTATTTTATCTAGGATCAAGTCCCAACTCCTTGAAACTGGATATGTACCTCTTGAAGTGGCCTATGTGAAAACCAAGATTTTGGTGATATCTGCTCCAGTGTTGAGCATTCCTTCAATTTCTGCATTATTTATAGATACCTTTAGTTATGGTCTCTGATCATCTATAGAAATTTGCCAAAATATTCATTTTTGGACCCTCTGGGATTTTTTTTTAATAGTATGTGCTTAGATTTTACTATCTGGTCTTGTAATACTCATTTTCTGATCAGTGGTATTCAATTGCCATGTGAAACAGAATTTTCTGTTTGGTATTGGGGCCTAAGAGAAGCCCAATGTGAGATTTGATAAGAGGTTAGACTATTTATCTGTTGTTAATTTAAGTTCATTAATCCAATGTCTTTTGACATATCTTTTACATATTACAGAAGACATTTGGAATTAATTAGGTATTCTTTGCAGTTTCTCTTGAAATGACCTTGCTTACCACAATTAACATATTTGAGTTTGCATTGCATCAAAGCCCTTAGTGATGGCTTCTCCAATTAAAGCTCTATTAGGTGAATGAAGTCTAATATAAACTGTATTTATAATTTATTTATTTACCTATTGATGATGACCTTGTCCTTACTGGTTTGATTACTTCTTTATATTCAGCATTCACATTTTCAAAAGCTGAAGACTCCATCAGTATATTCCTTGCTAATAGGTCTGATGTACTTCTTTCTACATCTGAAGTCAACCTTTGCAAAAAGTCAATGAATGTTTCTTATGGAACTTATATAACCTGAGAAAAGGACTCAAGTTTTTTTCCTGCTTCTTCAACCCTGTCCTAGGCATTTAAGTCTGCCAAGTGACATAATGTCAAGACTTCTTCATCATATTCGACTTATACCTCTATCTTACCACTTATTAAACAACTGAATCTTAGAAACGTTGATCCCTCTAACTCTATATTTTCATGCTATCTTCTTACCCTCTTCTCTCCACCATGAAAGCCATTGTAAATGTGGCCCAAGTTCCAATATTGCTCTTGCCATATCTTTCCAGTCCTTGGGGGATTACTCTATTTTTGATAGCCCAAGATGTCAGGACTTATTTTAAAAATGGTGAGGGCATTCCAAAATTAGTGACTTTTTTCACTTTCTTTAGAAATTTTCAGCTATAATACATCCACAGGTTGCCATTCAAAGTCCTGAAATTTTTTGGATGATTATCATCTGTTGTCTTTGTTATATACAAACTGGATAAACCAAGGTTTCTTTTCTAACAACCTTTGGTTGGCTTTCTTTTCATCTTCTCTCTCAACCTGAATATTTTCTCATCAATATTTTTAAGTTCTTCTCTTAAGGTCTGTGTCCATATTCCATATTACTCTAATGCTTATATCTCTGTCATCCTAGCACTTTGGTTAACCTGAGTTAGAGATTTGTAACCTCTCCTCTAAGGCTTGTCCTCATATCTCATTTTTCTCCTTTTGTTCTCACTCTGTTCCTTGAGTTCTTGGATCATCAGTTCTAAGCCTTGCTTCCATATTTTATTTTATTCCTTATATTGTAATTCTGATATTTTAATATCTTCTTTATTTTGATTTATTAATTTTAGTAAGTTCTCCTTTAAGTCCTGTCTCTAATTTTTAATGTTCAGTCTGATTTGTAAAATTCTGCATCTTTTGTTTGACTGCTTTTCTAAGCCCTGTCTCTTAACTTTCATTTTCTCTCTCTGTTGCTTTTCAGGATCTGTAAAATTCTCTACCTTTAGTTCTAATATATCCTTTAGACCTTGTTGCCAAGTCTTAAATTTTTCTGCCTGTTGTTCATTCTGTTCCTGTATCTTCTGTTCTAATCCCAGCTTCCATAATTTTAATTTTTTTACCTACATTGTAACTCTGATATTGTAGCATCTACTTTATTTTGCTTTATTAATGTTAGTAAGTTTAGCTGCCAGCAGCCACTCATACGAAAGGGTTTTTTGGAATGGGGGTCAGGGTCCTAATAATTTGGTTTACCAGAAATGTAAGAAGGGTTCATAAAAATTAGACCATGACACATGGTGTGTTTTCAGTCAGCCATCTTTCATTGAATTCTCTTTGTAACAAGCAAGTAGGTAGAATAGGTAAAGCAAAACCCCTTCCCCAAGTTCATCAGCAACTTGGTCCAATCAGCAACTTCTTTAGTCTCTGGAGGTGTGACTTCCAGCGTAACTGGAACTTGGAGAGAGGCGTGGCAATTAGCAGGAGGTGGGAAGAGAGGCGTAGTTATCTGTGGCAAGGCAGTGTCTGAAGAATCAGCCCTCAGCTGAAGGAGGGTCACAAGTAAGGTCTGCTCTAAACCTTTCCTCTAACTTTGACCCTATTATTTTTCCTATCCATCAGACATCTGAGCAGTTTCCATGTTCTATTCCTTGCTCTCTACTGTCTTAACATTGTCTTCATTCTGTTTTATATAATTTTTAAATCCCTTTTCTGAGGCTCATGAAAATTTTTCTAAGGTCTGGTTCTTTAAAAAGACTTAGAAAACTAAAATGCTTATTAGACTAAGAGTAAAACTTAACAATGTAATAACTAAAATTTCCAAGGTGTCAATTTCCTCTATGTCTGTCCCCTTTAACCTTTCAAAATAGTATCACATAAATTACGAAAGGTCTTTATCGTATTTGTCATCTTTGTGTGTCTATTTTTTCCCCAAATTATCAAATTTTAACCCCTATCACCTGATCTACAATTTTCTGTACCTTTATCTTTCTCTGGGGTTGGATTCAGGATACTACCATGTTTTTTTATTCTTTCACATGTAGGGAGGGGCTGATCATAGATAAACCTACAACAACTTCTGCACTCCTGAGCTGATACTGTCTTCTCTCTGTTAGACTGAGGATATGGAGTTTGGCAGTGGTTCATAGTATGTACACCTATCCCAGGAAGCCCTCAGTTCAAGAGTGAGAGTAGAGTCTGGCTGTGCATATCTAGTTAAATATGGAGAGTCAGGAAACTGAGTGAAAGAGAACAGGAGTGGGGGAAATTGGCTTGTGCAGATATGTTCAGAATGTACAGCTGTTTCTGTGAGAAAGTGTTTGCCTCTTAGACAGCCACAGTTCTGGGATCTCTAGTCTGTCTCCCAGGAACGAGGAACACCCACTCTCTGGGGCGTTTGTGGTGAACTCTACTCTAGGGTGCTGTCTCCACTTGCTTGAGCCAGTTTGGAGAGGAGGGAGACACTTTATTAACCCTCTGTCACTCAGGCTATGACCCCTTAAATCTCTCAGTGTTCCAGAATGACAGGCAGTGTTTGAGTTCTACCCTGCTGTCGCTTTAGAGTGCTGTCCTAGGCTATCCTAGCTGTCCATTTTCAGGGAGTGGAAACTTATCTCAGGTTGGTATGCTTCTAAGCTGCATGATGGGCACCAAATATAAAATGAATTTATAGTTCCAGCTAGCCTGTATAAAAGATACCCAATCCACATATTTTATTTATAAGCCGTAAGTCTAGGTTGGGGAGGTTTGGAGCTGTTCTAACTTATTCCACAGCTATAAAGTGTCTTATTACCTGCTGTTCCTGGTTTTATTTTTACCTCTCTTGTGAGCCTCTTCCACCTCTGTCTTCTCTCTTCTTTTCTTTCTACTTGCAACCCATTCACTTGATCTTCAAATCCCAACTTTCTACCTCCACTGCTCAACCACAGGCCATAGCTTTTTATTGATCAGTTAAATTAATGATCAAGGTTCACATAGCATTACTTGGTATAGGTGAGGATCTGCTCGTCAAGGGGAACTGCTCCTTAAGAGCCAGTATTTAGCATTAGAATACATGCAACTGCAGACCAAACCACTATAGCCTCAATTTATGGAATCCTGAATGATGTCATTCTATATTAAGGATTTCTGTTCATTAAATGATTAAATGAAAGAAGTCTAGAGACCCATCATTTACAAATAGATTGCAAGGATAGAATAAAAGGGGGATTCAAGTGCAGTGTAAAGTCCTCCCTCCTCATGTACTTTGATTTGTTTCATTTAAGCATTTGTTTAGTTTGTTTGCTTTTGTTTTTATTTTTTACGTTTTGGTTTGGTTGGTTTTTTTTTTTGCAATTAGTTTGTTCAAATAATTGGCTTTACTGTAATAAACTAAATGTTTTTGATTCCCTAAATTAAATGATTGTTTTAATTTATATTTGTAATGTTTTCTTTAAGTTAGATTCACAACTTCACAGTTAGATTACAGTTTTGAAATATAAATAAAATAATAGATTTTTGTTTTCATTTGTATGATATAATCTCTATTATACTCCCATTGAATAATGTAATGGAACATATATTGCTAAGTATGCATAGGAAATCTTTCTGGGCTCTTTAGTTTCTGTTATCTTTAAATGACCAGTGAGAAAGGAAGGTAGATTGAGGTATTATCTTTACTTGGTTGTCTTATTTTTTTTATGGGGCATTTTATTGATTGGTTATTAATGTAGAAGGATCCATCCCGTGCAGGTGGTGCCATGCCTAGAGTATTAATACTGAGTTGTACTGGAAAATATACTGAACCAGCCACGAGGAACAAGCCAGCAAGAAGTGCTCTATGGACCCTATTTCATTTCCCACTTCCACTCTCCTCCAGCCTGAGTCCTTGTCATGGCTTCCCTTAATGATAGATTATAGACTATGGGTCTGAAATATAAACCCTTTCCTCCCTAAAGTGGCTTCCAATCAATGCTCTGTCCCAGCAAGAGAAACGAACTAGGCCATATTCTTTAAAACAAAATTAAGTTTGTTTTACCTGACATGCTATGTTTTGTGTAAATATGTTTTAGTGTTTTGTGGCATTTCCTTTTAACCAGGGTTGAGCAGAAAGGGAATGGTGTAACAAAGTCTTCCTGAGACCTCTTAAGCTTTCAGAGTAATAAGTCAAGGAAATTGCCATGTAGGAAACAATGTGGTACAAAGGATTGAACGATGAGGTTGGAGGAAACTTACATATAGTACAAGGCTAACTAAAGTAGTGACTAGTATTGACCTCTCTTTATGATCTGCTGTAATTTATGAGCCCATCCTTGGAACTGTGTATCAACTACATGTTACATGTTGCAATAGTGAGGCAGACATTTTGAAGGCAGAACACTGTTCTCATCCTACTTGTAGGATCAGTGCATCAAGAATAACAGCCATTACTGGTCATCAAAGTTCCCTAAGATAGTAGCTTCATAGTTCAGTATCTCATACCAATGAACACGAAAGATGTGAACTCTACTGAGAGTAGGCAACGGATCATATTTCCAAACAGCATACTGTTTGCTTCAGCACAGAGGGCTTGTGATTTAGTCTTAGGGGAATAAGTGATCCAGCTGTTTTATTTTACTAGGAAAATGGAAAAAAAATCTGCCCGAACAATTCTTTTGAGAACTTGGGTCTTTGGCTGTCTTTCTTATCATTTATCTGATGTCATCTAATTGATTTTTCTTATGATCTCTTGCCCGAGAATTTAAGTGTCAGGCATTCACAGCTTCTAGTCTGGTTTTTCTGATCTAGCATCATAAAATTCTCTTCCCTTGAGGTATAATCACCTGCTTCCATAAGAGGGAAATTACCTTTTCACACTGGCGCAGGTGCACATGTCACACACACACACACACACACACACACACACACACACACACACTGCACACACAAAAATAGAAAATTCTGTTTTTAAATCTTAATCTCAGAAGACAAAAAGAAGCATTTTATTAAAAATAAGACATGTTTTGAATTATAAACCTGAAAGAGCTAAATGATATTCGACTTGGATAGTCATCTCCTCTTGTAGTGCCTGGCATTCCTTGCAGAGTTCCAGGTGCTAAGAGGTTCTAGGAATGCAGATACCTGTGCTGAACCATAGCCCCCAGAGATTTTATCAGCTGCTATTTCTAGCACATTTAGTTTCGTAAATTATCTTCTATGTTTGAAGTAATTTTCAAACACTCTTTTCTGAACTATTCATTGATTAAGGAAAACATACATTTTAATGTTACCTGCTTGTATGGTATCCTTGTGGCAACTATCTATGAATTTATTTTAAGAGACTTGTTTGTGGTGTTGTTTTAGTTATTATCTGCTTCTCATAGGCATAAAAAAATCTCTGCTGTATAAGTGTTGGGGACTGCTGGGTATGGTTTCAGTCAGGGATGAAGCAACTAATCCTCAAGAGATTGGAGGCCCCAGGGAGTTTAGAGGTTTGGTAGGTGGGAGTTGGGGGTGGGACATCCTTGTGGAGACAGGGGGCAGAGAGGAGGTATGGGATGTGGAACAGTCAGAGGGTGGACAGGGAGGGGAATAAAATTTGGAGTTTAAAATAAAAATAATAAACAAAGCCCCCCAAAATCTCAGATTTTTAAAATAGCGTAGGAATACAAGAGGCTTCCATTACTAAATCTTTAGAAAATACATTTTGTGGATTTTTTTATGCTGTCCCTAGAAATTATACCAACTATCTACATGTAGATAGTCATTTATGTTATAATGAAGAGTACTTAATATAATAGCCCATGAGTATGACAATATCAATCATTATTTGATGTGTCTCATTTTATACTGATTATGATATTGCTGAAAATAATTATACCTACTTTGTCCAAAAAAGGTCCATGTAGAGTGAAGTCATATGTACATACCCTCTCACTCTATTTCAAAGAATCCTGTGAAGTAGGGCACATTATTATCACTGTTTCATAGCTATCAAATCATACACCAAGAGGTTAACTTA
>JADRCC010559501.1:0-16632 GCA_019843855.1 Hylomyscus alleni
CTGTGGCCAGGGTCCTATCGCTCCCCATCTTCTGACATGGCTCTCCCTGTTCTGCCCTGGGATTGTCGGGTTCACTCAGAAGTCTCTGGAAAGGTCAGCGGATGGTCTCAGCTCCATCCCTCTGCCCCTGAGCTACAGGGCAGAGTTGCTGCCTCTGGTTCCTACTCTAGCCAGAGGCAGCAACTCTGCTGCTACAGTTTTACAGCTATTTTTCCTTTTGTATTTCTAACCAGGTTTCTGTTCTGATGGCCTATTTATCTAACTGATTTATAAACACTAATTTTAAATATTTTCTAGTGTTTCCCATGTTAGAGATACATTTCTCTAATCTCCTTGCCTCTTGATCTCATACAAGGACCCTTAGGAAACTTAGTCATTTGGATTTTACTTCGAGCCCTGTTGCACTTTCAAAGTTGTATCTCACATCTTGATTTTTTTTCAGTAATTTATGACCAGAATATGTTGGCCTTGTTTCTAACATCTCTTTAAATTTTTAAGTTCTCCTTTTGTATTATGTAAATATCTTTTTGCATGTTTTTTCCCAGTCTGTGATATTTCTATTGATATGCATACCCTTTTGCCATTCCAAACTTTATGCTAGGGTATGAATATATATGTATATACATATATATGCTTTCAAAACAGGATCCCATAGTGTAGCTGTCCTGGAATTTGCTCTGTAGACCAGGCTGACCTTGAACTCAGAGAGCTACACCTGCCTCTACATCCCCAGTGCTGGGATTAAAAGCATGCACCAACACTGCCCTACAGGATATGAGTATATTATTTTATGAAATGTAGACATTTTGGAAAAAAGTCTATAAAAATTTAAAACTTATTCAATACTTTTATTTATGTGCATGTGTCTCAGCTTTTCTGCAAAGGTCAGGGTATAACCTGTAGGGATCCATTCTCCTCTTCTACCCTGTGCATTCTGGGGATTGAGCGTGGGTCATCAGGCTTGGTAGCAGGCACCTGTACCCACTGAGCCATTTCACTGGCCCCACACTTCTTTTTTTTTTTTTTTTTTTTTGAAGTTTGTATACTTAAGGCCATCATCTCCTGTCCCATCCAAAGAATGACCTCTATTTTGTATTTTTATCTACATTTAATAATGTAAATATTTAAATTTTTATTTTAAATTACATGTGTGTTGTGGGAGAGGTGATGTGCTTAGGGCCAGAACTGTCACCTACATCTGGAATTACAGACAGTTGTGAGCTTCCCAGTGTAGGTGGTGAGAACCAAATTCTAGTGACCCCAAAAGATGGTCACACTGAGATGGTCACACATCTCTCCAGCTCCCTACACTAAATTGTGAACTTCATTTAAACTTTATAAAGAATGAAGGTAGTTTTTCTATTTTTTTCAAGTTGTGGATCCAGTGCCCTCTTATTAAATAAAGTTTACTCAATTAAAATGCTAGCATGGTGAAGTTTTTATAAATAATGACATTTTTCAATGTGCTGTTATTTTTACTTTTATTTCTCTGTATAGATGGCAGCAAATGGGTCCTGTTACCGTAGCTTTATATTTATTTACAGTGGTTTACAGTATAGCACAGCATAGTTTACTGAACGTTTTACACCCCTGTTCTTTACAGTATGTTTTTGCATATTCTTAGGAATTTGAAATTTGTTATTTACTCCAATTTTATCTTATTAGAGATTGAAAGTATTTTGGAAATTTTGATATAGGATACCATTTTTTCAACTAAGAAAAACATTTTGCTTTTATCTTATTAATAACTTTAATAAGATTTGTGTTTTTTTAAAAAATGACTACTATGCTTTTATTAGTCATTATGAGTGAATTTCCCTGTTTCTATTTTTAAGGTTTTATAATAAAACAATTGTTTCTATATAAATATATATTGTTTAGAATAAACATACATATTAAATTTTATTCTAGTAGTTTTTTCTTTTCTAGAATACCTTGGGTATTTAGAAATAATACTTGATAAAATTGCTCTGCCTTTTTTTCGGTGTTTGACAGGTTTCCTTTACTGAAATCTTAATTGCCTGGGACTCCCATCTGGTGTTAAGTAATTATGATGGGAGGCCCCATCTGCTACCAACTCTAGTGGAGCCGGCTTGAGCAAGGCCTTGGGAATGTCCGTTCTGTCAGTCATTCTGTACAGTATTTGTGATGATAGCGCCTGTATTATTCCGAATAGCTGCTGAATCTTATCAGGAGTCTTCTAAGCATCTTCTGATAGGATCATCAGTTACTTCCCTGCAGAGTTGCAGTGTGAAGCTGAGTGGTAGTTCAGGGATTAAGAGCTCACACTGCTCTTGCAGAAGCCCCAAGTTTGGTTTGCAGCACCCACGTGTGGCTGCTCACAGTTGCCTGTAATAACCCCAGGCCCAGGAAACCTGCTGCCTCCTGAGGCACCAGCATTCCCATGGGAGCACCTACACACAGACACACACAATTAAAAGTAAAAGTCTTAAAGGTTGTTGGCCAGCTGGAGTATATATGTGTAAGTTCTGACTCTACAGCACCCCTTGGAATAAAGCCCACTTGAGCACAATGTGTTTTTCTAAAAAAAGAAAAAAAGAAAAAAAAAGAGAAAAATCTGTTTCAGTTGTTAATCTTTTAGTTACAGGCTTCAAAGCTGTTCTCAGATTTGTCTTACATATGTAAGTGGTTTTGCCTGCATGTCCAAGTGCAGGTCTGGCGGGTGCTCAGAAGAAAGCATGAGATCTCTGGAATGGGGGCTAAGGATGGCTGTAAGTGTGCATGTGGGTGCTGGGAACTGAACACAGATCTTCTACAAGAGCAACAAGTGCTCTTAACCTCGGAGCCAGCCTCTAGTCCCTTGGGTTTTAATATCCATATTCATGAGTCACATTAGCTTGGCATCTCCTGAGGACTGGGGCTGTAGGCTCTAGGCAGTGTCGATATGTGTGAGACACATTCTACAGGTCCTGGTTCTGTTCTGAGACTCACCCACCCCCTCTCCCTGCTCAATTTCATAGGAGTAACCAGAGGCTTTAAACAAACGGAAAACCATGTGGCATAATCAACTAAAGCTTCCATCGTCACACATAGGATCTAGAAATTCTGCTTCTGGTGTACACCCTATAACAAGCACACATCCATTTACTGGGAGAGATGTTCTGGAATGGCACCAGCCTTTAGCTCAAGCCAAAGACTGCGCGTGTTCATCCGTAGAATGGACAGTGACATCTCTGTCTGTTCAACACAAAATACCCAGCAGCAAGAACAAACACTTTCTATTTATATGAACAGTGGTGCATCTCACAATCTACATCAAGCGGGAGAAGAGACCCACTGGATGCTTCTGCTTCTAAAAGGACTCAAGTGCACAAGATGTGCTGTTATGAATGCTGAGGTCTGTTCTGGCAGCTTCAGTATCTGGGGAGACGATAACAGAGGCGAGACAATGCCTCCTCCCACCCAGGAAGAACCTGGTGCTGATGCGAAATGCTTTGCCCTTCCCTAGGTGCTGGGAGCGGTCTGCTTCCAGAACAAAGAAAATCAAACATTCTTCAGTGAGGAGAGAACCCTGGAGCTGCTGGCTCCTTCCAGAAAAGTTCTTTTTAATTAGTGATTTGGCACTGCTTTGACTGTCATAGACTTTGAAATAGGTTTCATATTTTCTACCCTTCAAAGCTAACTAAGTCAGGTCCCTCCTTAGGCTCATTTCACCCTGCTAGTCCGAATGTATAAATTAACACTCAGAACATTAGATGATTTTGTTCTATAACTTTTTAGCTTATTTATTAAAGAAAATGGAACATTAGACATTTTTCTCAAGATATCCATAAATAAACTTTACTGTATTTACTGTTAACGTACTTGGTCTGAGGAAATGCCCACATGTGGATTCTTGGTGTCTGTGTGTGTCTCTTTTTTTGCCTAGTGTCTGCAGCCTAGAGGCTTCTATGACTCAGTTCTGTTTCTCAGGGCCATGTGATTCTCAAACTGTATTTTGTTTAATTAAATGTTGCTGAGTGTGTTGGGTTTTTTTTTCCCACAGTACTTAAATAATTCCTGAGATGGATTTGGTTTTAAATCTAATATTTAACAAATATCTGTCCCTGGGATAAGTTATATGACCTAAGTCTCATTTTCTGTTACTGCTGGGAGCGTCAGCATGGGGATTAATTGGGGTAATATATGGGAGAGCAGTTGAGGAGTTCCCAGGCATCTGAAGACTATGCGGGAGAGGCTGACCCCTTGCTTTTTTTCCCCTGGCCTTGACCACCTGAAGCCCAGGACAGTTGTTAAGGAGCTGGCCCTGGGTGAGAAACTTCACTAAGGAGTCTCAGCCAGCTGACCAAAAGCTACACTTACAAAGACTCCTCAGTTCAGAAGCCCCCATAACCTGGCCGTTTCCAGGTGATTGATTTAGACACCTCCCTGGAAAAGAAATCAAACCAAAGGCAAACTAACTTTTTCCATTTCTAGTATTTTCCAGAAAATGAAAAGGGTTTATGGACAGTACCTCATTCAGGAAAAGGTAAGAAGCTCTTTTAATCCCCGAGCACACTTCTTTAATCCACTGCCTGTTCATAAAAATATAGACATGAGCAAACATGGGCTGTGAGAGCTGGCTCATGCTATGTCCTCAGAATCTTTTAACACTCTGATCTCCTAAGGTAAAATTTTGCTATAGTCCGTCCCAGACCAAGGTGAGTGTGAGAGGGTACCCCTAATAGGAGGAAGTGGGTGCTGTTGGCAAGGTCGAAGGAGAGACTCTACATGTACATGGCCACTTACTGGCAGGCCACCTGCTGTTGAAGTGGGAGGAACACTATAGGATTGGGAGCCTTCAGAAATCTCCCAGAGACCATGTGCTGCCAGCACTTCCTAGAGCAACTTAAATAACAGTGACTGTTGTGTGGCCAAGCTCGCTGTCACTAGGTGGCTTGCCAAGCTGCTGCAGGCTAAGCAGGCTATGATACAGTGCACCCAAGGGCCCTCAGATAGTTTCTTCCTTTCACAGTAAGCATGTCAGCTCCAGGTCCCATAGGACAACACTTACACAAAGTGCCACACACAAAGCGCTATGGACTAATGTTAACGGTGGGCATATGGCAATTCCATGAACATCATGAATGCTTGCTTATAGTGTTTCCTGCCAACGAATTCACTTTCTGTGAGTCTTCAAACTCCCGATTCCAGACCTTCAAGCTCTAGGAGAAGGGCTGTCTCTTTTTGAATTTCCTCCGATTGAGTTTTTCTAGCTGTTTCCCGGCGGCCTCCTGCTCTTTCAGCTGCTCTATGGCTTTCAGTTTCTTCTTTAGATTCTTAATGTTTTTGTCTACTTCAGGATCACCCAAAGCAGACTGGGTGACGGTGTTCCATGGCGCACTCTGTGGGACAGGAGCCAATTCACTTCTTGCTTCCTGTTTTGCAGCTTTTTTAGCTTCAGGCTTCCTTTGATTTTTTTAAGGGCTGTTTTTGATAATGGCTTGTCATTTCCTGAATGTGGCTTCATATTCTGGGGAGGTTCCTCTTCATGCAGCTTGGAATTGGTGACTGGCTTATTTCTTAAGGCTGGAGATCTATAAGCTGTTGCAACTTTAGGCTCCTCACTAGGCACTTCACTTGGAACTGCTTGGTACATTATCGTTTTTGCTGGAAATATTCCATCCAAAAATGGCTGCCAAGAAACCTGCCATAATTCTCCATTTGATGGCACATCATACTTATGCAAGAGTGAGCCAGTATAATGCCAAATCTTATACCCATTATTAACACGTAACCTAGGAGCACAGGTGGCTGTTAAGATATGCTCACCATCTGGGCACCAGGCAAACTATGTAGAATCAGATGCCACTGGCTTAGAAATAAGCTTGTAGTTTTTAACATCCCATACTTCCATTTGTCCTTGAAGATTTCCAAATCCAGCCAGGACTAACATATGTCCATGAGGGCTATAGAAGACTGCGTTGGGAGGACCAGTCCCAAAGTCAAACACAGGATCACACTTAAGGTTGAGAACTGTTGCTTTCTCAGGCATAAAACCATAAACGGCACAAAACTTAGTAGAGCAGGTAGTTTTTTCATGGCAGGAAAGTACCCCACTCTAAAAACACAATGTGAATGTTCCCTTGGGCCACAGGGCTGGGAAGCCACCCTTGTGAATTCTGTGTTGTAGTTGTCCTCCAGGGTCAAGGGTGTGGTTTTTATTTTTTAAGGAGAAAACAAATCCCCCTACCACTTTGCCCTTTAGAAAACTGCTTATTTAGTTTGCCGAGTCCATATCTTGCCCTGTCATTACCACAGCAGTTTGAAGCCTTTTGGCTTCTTCCCTCTTTGGCTTAAAAAAGTGGCACAACTCTCCTATAGAGGCAGGAAAGGGACTCCCTTTCATCAGGTCCAGAGGGGACAAAGGCAATGGATAAAAATCAATAGTGTGATGTCAGAATACAGGTTTACAGATGCCAGAGAATGTCAGCGGGACAACAATTCAATTGATCTCAGGTCTTGTTACAGCACCTGTGTGATTTCTCTGGCTTGTGGCCCCTATGGGTGTAAATACCCAGGGCAGTCATGTAAAAGCTTTTTGTAGGGAGCCCAGATTCCAATTTGCCTTTAACCTGAATCTACTCCACTCACCTCAAGCAAGTGTGAGCCTGGCAGGGTCACAGAAAGGGATGCATTCAGCAGGGATGCATCTGTTAGCAGAGTCTTGGCTGCCAAGCCGAGTACAGTATTTGCTTTCTTGGGCAGCTTCTGCTGACAGGCCCTGTTTGTGTCAGGGAGGGCAGGGAGAAAGCTCAGCTCAGTATTTTTCAATTAGAACACAGACAGACAGATAGGAATAAAGGAAAGAAGGAAGGAAATTTTGCCTTGAAATTGTGGTCTTTTGATCTTATTTTTTTTTATGTGCTGGCGGCTTAGTAACTTTCCTAAGTGGGGCCTTCCTAGAAAAAGAATTGGGTCCTAGAACCATAATGTCTGTCTCCCTGGTCATATGAAGAACTTTGCAGTAGTCAATAATATGCGACAGGCAGGAGTTTCTCATCATGGGGACTAAGGGAAGAGACATACAGTTTTAGAGAGACAGACATTGGTTTTCTTGATTAATACGCAAGGCAGAACAAGACTCAGCCTGCTTTCAGATGTTGAACACACTAGCATTCAGCCTGATGCTTCATGGACTCCCAAAGCTTATTAATTAAGCTGGGTCTGCTGGTCCATGCCTACAGGCTGAGCACTTGGAAGGCTGGGGCAGGGGAGTTATACATTTTAGGCTAACCTGGACTACATAATGAGACCATCTCAAAGTGAATAAAACAGACTCATTAAATTACAGTGGTCACTGAGTAGGCTTGCTTTGCTTTTATTTAATTCCAGCACCCAGGAGGCAGAGAGGCAGGCAGATCCCTGTGCATTCAAGGCTAGCATGGTCTCCATAGGAGTTCTAGATTAGCCAGACATGCATTGTGAGATCCTGTCTCAAGTGTATAAATACAAAATTATGGTTATATAAAATGAGCAGCAGCTGGGAGAGCTGGGTGGTCCTATTGGAGTCCTGAATCTCGAGGCTGGTCCCTCAGCAGACAGAAGTTTCCCTCTTTTCTCCCAGCAGAGCTGTGAGTCTATTTCCAGATGTTGTGGAGAGAGGTGTGACAAGAAGATGACCTGTCTCCTGTCTTACTCCTGTCCCTCTTCCTGTTTCTGGCACTCTGCTAGTTCTCTGGCTTTGGAGATGATGAGTTACTCCAGTTTCAGCCTCCCTCACCTCTCACTTGAGCTACTGTGAACTGAGTTTGTGTTCTATGCAACAGAGCGATCCCCTAGTCCTCACAGTCTCACACACCATGGCCCCACTTTTCTCTCCAGCCTCACGCAACACCCTTGCCTCATGGCTTACACTGTGCCTTACAGTTTACACTAGGCCTCATGGCTCACACTATACCTCATAGCTCACACTGGTGCCTTACAGTTTACACTGGGCCTCGTGGCTCACACTATACCTCATGGCTTCCACTGTGCCTTACGGTTTACACTGGGCCTCGTGGCTCACACTATACCTCATGGCTTACACTGGTGCCTTACAGTTTACACTGGACCTCGTGGCTCACACTATACCTCATGGCTTACACTGGTGCCTTACAGTTTACACTGGACCTCGTGGCTCACAGTATACCTCATGGCTTACACTGTGCCTTATGGTTTACACTGGGCCTCGTGGCTCACACTATACCTCATGGCTCACACTGTGCCTTACGGTTTACACTGGGCCTCGTGGCTCACACTATACCTCATGGCTTACACTGTGCCTTATGGTTTACACTGGACCTCGTGGCTCAGGCTGTGCCTCAAGGCTCACACTATGTCTCACAGCTTACACTGTTGCTTCACGGCTCACACTGTGCCTCCTCTTTGCTCCTGTCACCTCCTTCCCTGGACACCTTTTCCATTTTTCCTTCACCTGAATGAAATGGGGTCTTTCCATAAAGCCCAGACCAGAAATTTTCTCCATGTTTGCCCGCCTCCCGCCACATTAGGGAAGACATGTCTGTGTGACTGAGTGTCTCTCACGTGACCCTGTAAGCTCCCGGGACAAGGACTAGGTCCCATTCCTCTTTTTACCCTAATGCTGACGTGTAATGAGTGCTTAGTAATGTCTGTTAAATGAAAGTTAAATCTGAACACACAAAAAAGGATTCTCATCCTCAAGGGAGTGAAAACAAAAGGGAGGGACCAGTGTAGCCCCGAGGTAGAGCCCCCACAAAGGACGTTAGTCCTAGAAATACAGTGAGTATACCATGTAGTAAGGGTCCTGAGAAGGACCTGAGGAAAATGGAGGGGAGCAGCTAGGATAGAACTATACTCTCATCCATCCTGTTTCTTCTAGAAATATCTGCCTCTCATTCTACATGTGTCCTTGGGTAGGGTACCATCATCAGATGTCTCTATCAGGTGACTTAAATACAAATATTTCACTTCCTGGACTCTGTGGCCATGGTAATGTGTGTGTCCACTGATGTAAAAGGACCACAGGAGTTTGGGGAAGAGGGTGGTCAAGAGAGAGCCTTCATCTCGCTGAGCAAGGAGAGGAAGCTCCGAAGGGGAGCCGGCATTTGGGCTGACGCTTGAAGGATATGTGAGAGCTTTGTTAACCCTGCGTGCTCAGGGATGTCATGAGGTGAAGGGGTCGACAGATCAGCTTTGTCCACCTGAAGTGAGAGCAGGGCGGCTGGTCAGGGAACCGGGAGGGTGATGGAAAAAGTGGTGTTATTATTTGACATTTCACACTCTTCCCGGTGTTCATGTAATAGTCCTTCCAGAGTTTACTTGATAGCATTACAGGTACATTTTTGAGTTTCCAAGCTTATGGGAGAGTGTCTGATGCTGCCACTCCGTGTCACTGTCATTAGAAGCAGAGTGGGCTGGAGTCTTAGTTACTGGAAGTTCTTTGTTTCCTAATGTCAGAGGTTTCAGCCAACAGTCAGTCATCTCTCCTGTCTCTGGGCTGTGGTTAGGCTGAGCATCACGACACAAGAATATGGTGGAGCAAAGTATTGTGGAGCTTGGGAAGCAGAGAGACAGAGAGACCAGGAACAAGACATCTTCTGTCCTCTCAAGGCAAACCCCAGGACCCCCTTCTGCCAGTTAGACCCTACTTTCCAACAATGACATCAGATTATAAATCTACCATCAGATTAGCCTCCTGATCCGTTCAGAGCCTTTGATCCAATCATCTCTCCTTGATTGGAGCCATGAGCTGGAGACCAAGCCTCTCACCTAGGAGTCCTTGATGGGAACTGTTTATAGCCAAACCATATTATCATGTGCCAAATCCATGGCTTTGGACATCAACATGCCTTAAAGCAGTAGTTCTCAACCTATGGGTTGAGACCGCTTTGGTGGGCACATGTCAGATATCCAACATATCAGATACATTTGCATTATGATTCATAGCAGTAGCAAAATTAAAGTTATGAAGTAAGCAATGGAAATAATGTTACGGTTGGGGGTCACTACGCCATGAGGGACCGTAGTAAAGAGTCACAGCACTGGGAAGGCTGAGAGCCACTACCCTCGAGTGGTCTGTCAATTCCTAATAAGAAGACATCCCCAGCAAACTGTAGAGGCAAGTTCATGTGCGCAGTCTTGGCACGATCCTTACTTTATGACAGTCACTATTGGGCATAACTACAATTTTCTCACAAGACTGTTTGTAATGGCTAGTCATGCATTCAGAGCATAATCCCATGATGGTAATTATAGATTTTTTAAATTCATTTGTCTGTGCTTACCCCTGGACTACAAATTCCCCAAAGATACTGCCTGAATAAATGTCTTTTTCCAAAGCAATTTAACTCATCCTTTCAAGACTATTTCCTACTTATCCATGTAATCTAGTGGGAGACCTTCTTGGGACTTGGACTGGGAAATAACATTATTTGAAAACTCCCTTTAAGCTGAAAAAAAAAAAATGTCCTCGGACATAGGAAGATTGTCTTTTCTGTCAACTCACACTAGTCCCTGAGACAGCAGCTGGGGAAGAAGGACTTGCCCTGTTCACAAAGGGTTATTTAAAGAGCCAAGAGGAACAAGAAAAATCTGAACTTTTTCACTATGGCCCAATTCTTTTTTTTTTTCTTTCAGATCCTTGCTGCAAAGCTTTCAACCTTAGCAAACAAGCTTCTGCCAGGGGTCATCAATTTCTCAGAAGTGAGAAAATTAGGTTGAGTGGAGTTGAGATGGCATGGGTACCAGAGAAGCTCGGCCGACGCTCCTGTCCGTTTGTGCTCATTTCTCTGAGAGAAAAGGGCAGGAAAGATTTTTTTTTTTCTTTTAAAGACACATTATGGAAGGCAGAGTTGCTTTAGGTCGTTCGCTGGAGAGCCTGGGGCCTGTAGAGAGTGATGCCAAATGCAGACCAGAGTGGCAGGAGTGTGCAGGTCTTGACTCCCAGCAAAGCACGACCGAAGGAACCACCCTGCCGTGCCAGTCTCCCCATATCTACACAGTTTGCTGGCTTGGCTCTGACTGTCTGAATGACTGTTTTCTTGTGTTTTCACTGTCATTCTGTTTCTACAGCACAGGCCACGGCTTAGGTTGCCAGGATGGCATTGCAGCCAATCCCACCCTGACCCCTGCCCGTGTAATTCCATCATCCCCAAGATCTGAATCTCCCAACAACTCTGTGTACTCAACCATACTCCCCATCAGTCTCCTCCTGGGTCAAGCTGGTGGAGGACATAGCCCCTCACTTCATTTGCCCCATTGCCTCTCTCAAGCCATCATCCCTTTTAGCTCTCGTGGTTATAGTCTTGTTCTGTGTGTGCTGTCCCCTGCGTGCCTCCCAGGCACCTTCTCTCCATGGCTGAAAATACCATAGCTTCTATCACTATTTTTCTTTCAACCTGACTCCTGTCATCATATCTGCTGATTTGAACATATGCACAGACAAGTCTGATGATGTCACAGCGTCATAGTGCCTCCACTACCCAAGGTTCTTTCCTCTATCCAGCACACACACATAATTGTTGGCATCCTGTAGTCAGTGTCCCATTGGAAGAAACAGCATTTTCTCATATATATACATGTGCATATATATCTATATATACCTGTCACTCAGGGGACGGTCATGGTTCATCTTTATTATCATCTCACTGGACTTGGAATCACCTAGAAGGTGACAACACCCTTTGAGGGAGCTTCTGGAGGGGTTTAAGTCAGAGGGATAACAGACCATGAGTGTGGGTAGCATCCTCCCTTGGATTGGGGTCCCAGACTGAGTAAAGATGAAAAATAAGGAAGTGAGCTTATAATATTTTTTCTCTCTGTGTCCTTTCTAAGGACACAGTGTGACTAGCCACCTTATACTCCCGGTGCCATGCTTTCTCTCCACAGTGGCCCAGGTACCCTTTCATTAACCATGAGCCAAACTGAATCTCTCCTCCTCTTCCTCCTCCTCATTATTATTATTATTATTATTATTAAATCTTTTTTTACAGTCCAGTAGCTATTCCCTGGAACTGGACTGACAGTTCTTCATCCCATTCCTCCTCTCTCATCTCCAAGAGGATGTTCCACTCCCTGGAGCCTCAAGCCTCTCAAGGGTTAGGTGCGTCTTCTCTCACTGAGGCCAGACCAGGTAGTCCTCTGCTGTATACGTGTTGGGGGCCTCGGACCAGCTTGTGTATGCTGACTGATTAGTGGCTCACTGTCTGAGAGATCTTGAGGGTCCAGGTTAGTTGAGACTGCTGGTCTTCCTATAGGGTTGCCTTCTTCCTCAGCTTCTTCCAGCCTTTCCCCAATTCATCCACAGGAGTTCCTGGTTTCTGTCCATTGGTTGAGTGTAAGTATCTGCATCTGACTCTTTCAACTGCTTGCTGGGCCTCTCAGAGGGCAGCCATGCTAAGCTCCTGTCTGTAAGCACACCCTAGCATCAATAATAGTGTTAGGCCTTGGAGTCTCCCCTTGCTCTGGATCCCAATTTGGGCCAGTCACTGGACCTCCTTTCCTTCAGTCGCTTCTCCATTTTTGTCCCTGCAGTTCTTTTAGACAGGTACAATTCTGAGTCAAGAGTTTTTGACTGTGGGATGGCAACCCCATCTCTCCACTTGATGACCTGTCTTTCTACTGGGGGTGGATTCTTCCAGTTCCCTCTCCCCACTGTTGGCATTTCATCTAAGGTCCCTCTGTTTGAGTCCTGAGAGTCCCTCACCTCCCAGGTCTCTGGTACATTCTAGAGGGTCTCCCCCCCTACCTCCTAACTCCCAAGGTTGCCTGTTTCCATTCTTTCTGTTGGTTCTCAGGGCTTCACTCCTGTTTTTCCCCCAATACCTGATCATGTGATCATGTTCCCCTTTCCCCCTCCTTGTCCCCTCTCCCACCCAGGTTCCATTCTCCCTCTCCCTCCCAAGTGGGATTGAAGCATCCTCACTCGTGCCCTTTGACTTGTTAACTTCTTGAGTTCTGTGGATTGTATCCTGGGTATTCTGTACTTTTTTAGATAATATCCACTTATTAGTAAGTACATGCCATGCATGTCCTTTTGGGTCTGACTTACCTCAGTCAGGACAATATTTTCTAGTTCTATCCATTTGCCTCCAAAACTCAGTATGTCCTTGTGTTTAATAGCTGAGTAGTATTCTATTGTGTAAATGAACCTCATTTTCTGA
Organism: Hylomyscus alleni; assembly: GCA_019843855.1. Taxonomy (NCBI): domain Eukaryota; kingdom Metazoa; phylum Chordata; class Mammalia; order Rodentia; family Muridae; genus Hylomyscus; species Hylomyscus alleni. The sequence goes on from JADRCC010559501.1 coordinate 13,125, forward strand.
ATCCATTATTTAGTTGTGGGACATCTGGATTATGTCCAGCTTCTGACTATTATAAATAAGGCTGCTACAAACATAATGGAACATGTGTCCTTGTTATATGGTGGGGCATCTTTTGGGTATATGCCCAATAGTGGTATAACTGGGTCTTCAGGTAGAATTATTTCCAATTTTCTGAAGAACTGCCAGATTGATTTCCAAAGTGCTTTTACCAGCTTGCAATCCCACCAGCAATGGAAGACTATTCCTCTTTCTCCACATCCTGCTTAGCTCTTTTTTTTCCCCTGAGACAGGGTTTCTCTGTATACCTCTGGCTGTCCTGGAACTCACTCTGTAGACCAGGCTGGCCTCGAACTCAGAAATCTGCCTGCCTACCTCTCCCTTCCAAGTGCTGGGATTAAAGGTGTGCGCCACCACCACCTGTTTTCTCCACATCCTTACCCATTCTGATTGGTGTGAAGTGGCATTTCAGGGTAATTTTGATTTGAATTTCCCTGATTGATGACCAAGAACTTTTAACATTTCTTTAAGAGCTTCTCAGCCATTCGAGATTCCTCTGTTGTGAATTCTCTATTTAGTTCTATACCCCAGTGTTTGATTGGGTTGTTTGGTTTTTTTGGAGGTTAGCTTCTTGAGTTCTTTATATATTTTGGATATTAGCCCTCTATCTGATGTGAGGTTAGTGAAAATTTTTTCCCAATTTGTAGGTTGCTGTTTGCCTTTTTAACTATGTCCTTTGCCTTACAGTTTCATGAGGTCCCATTTATTAATTCTTCATCTTAGAACCTGGAGCATTGGAATTCTGTTTAGGAAATTTCCATTCCTGGCCCTAAACCCTGTGCCAATGAGTTCAAGGCTCTTTCTTACTTTTATCTTCTATTAGATTCAGTGTATCAGGTTTTATGTTGAGGTCCTTGATCCACTTGGACTTGAACTTTGTGCAAGGTGACAAATATGGATCTATTTTCATTTTTCTACATATCAATTGCCAGTTAGGGCCAGCACCATTTATTGAAGATGTTTTCTTTTTTCCATTGTATATTTTTGGATTCTTTGTCAAAGATAAGTGTGTGGTTTTATTTCTAGGTCTTCCATTCCATTCCATTGATCAACCTGTCTGTCTCTGTACCAATGCCATGCAGTTTTTATCACTCTTGCCCTGTAGGAGAGCTTGAGGTCAGGAAGAGTGACTTTCCCCAGAAGTTCTTTTATTGTTAAGAATTATTTTTGCTATCGTTGATTTTTTGTTGTCTATGAAATTGAGAATTGCTCTTTCCATGTCTTTGAAGAATTGTGTAAATCCTGCCAGAGAGAACTAGTCTCCCAGGAGTGTTCTCACTCTTAAGCCCAGAAGTGAAATCACCACTTTTGCTCCAATAACAGTCCAAAGAGGGACCTGCCAGGAGTACACAGAGCACAGGAACAACAGAGCAGCCAGGGACAGGATCCTTCCAGTCTCCATCTGTGCCCCAGAACTAAGGCTGTCTCACAGCCCTCCATACCCGAATTATGCCCAGGAGAGAGCTGGTCTCCCCAGGAGTGCTGATACACCTAAGACCACAGGTTCACAGGCCCACAGACCCACAGGAGGGACAAGCTCCAGTTAGAAACAGCAAGACCAACCAACACTAGAGATAACCAGATGGTAAGAGGCAAGCACAAGAGTCTAAGCAACAGAAACTAAGTCTACTTGGCATAATAAGAACCCACTTCTCCCACCACAGCATGTCCTGGATATCCCAACACACTGGGAAAGCAAGATTCAGATTTAAAATCACATCTCATGATGATGATAGAGGACTTTAAGAAAGACATAAATAACTCCCTTAAAGAAATATAGGAGAATACTGGTAAACAAGTAGAAACCCATAAAGAGGAAACACAAAATTCCCTTAAAGAATTACAAGAAAACAGAACCAAACAGGTGAAGGAACTGAACAAAACCAGCCAGGAGCTAAAAATGGAAATAGAAAGCATAAAGAAATCACAAAAGGAGACAACCCTAGAGATAGAAAACCTAGGAAAGAGATCAGGAGTCATAGATGCAAGCATCAGCAACAGAATACAAGAGATAGAAGAGAGACTCTCAGGTGCAGAAGATACCATAGAAAACATTGACACAACAGTCAAAGAAAATGCAAAAATGCCTAACCCAAGACATCCAGGAAATCCAGGACACAATGAGAAGATGAAACTTAAGGATAATAGGTATAGAAGAGAGTGAAAATTCCCAACTTAAAGAGCCAGTAAATATCTTCAACAAAATTATAGAAGAAAACTCCCCTAACCTAAATAAAGAGATGCCCATGAACATACAAGAAGCCTACAGAACTCCAAATAGACTGGACCAGAAAAGAAATTCCTCCCATCACATAATAATCAAAACACCACATACACAAAACAAAAATAAGTATTAAAAGCAGTAAGGGAAAAGGGTCAAGTAATATATAAAGGCAGGCCTATCAGAATTACACAAAACTTCTCAGCAGAGACTCTAAAAGCCAGAAGATCCTGGGTAGATGTCATACAGACCCTAAGAGAGCACAAATGCCAGGCCAGACTACTATACCCAGCAAAATTCTTAATTCACATAAATGGAGAAACCAAGATATTCCATGACAAAAACAACTTACACAATATCTTTCCACAAATCCAGCCCTACAAAGGATAATAGATGGAAAATTCCAACACAAGGAAGGAAACTTCACCCTAGAAAAAGCAAAAAAGTAATCTTCTTTCAACAAATCCAAAAGAAGATAGCCACACAAACATAATTCCACCTCTAACAAGAAAAATAACAGGAAGCAACAATCACTTTTCCTCATAGCATCAATGGACTCAATTCTCCAATAAAAAGACTAACAGACTGGATATGTAAACAGGACCCAGCATTTTGCTGCATACAGGAAACACACCTCGGGTACAAAGAGACATTACCTCAGAGTAAAAGACTGGAAAAATATTTTCCAAGCAAATGGTCCCAAGAAACAAGCTGAAGTAGGCATTCTAATATCAAATAAAATCAACTTTCAACCAAATGTTATCAAAAAAGATAAGGAAGGACACGTCATACTCATCAAAGGAAAAAAATCTACCAAGATGAACTCTCAGTTCTGAACATCTATGCTCCAAATGCAAGGGCACCCACGTTCATAAAAGAAACTTTACTAAAGCTCAAAGCACACATTGCACCTCACACAATAATAGTGGGAGATCTCAACACCCTGCTCTGATCAATGGGCAGATCATAGAAACAGAAACAAAACAGAGACACAATAAAACAGAGGCTATGAAGCAAATGGCTTTAATAGCTATCTGTAGAACATTTCATCCTAAAACAAAAGGATATACCTTCTTCTCAGCACCTCATGGTACCTTCTTTAAAACTGACCATATAAGTGGCCATAAAACAGGCCTCAACAGATACAAGAAGATTGAAATAATCCCATGCATCCTATCAGATCACCACAGACTAAGGGTGGTCTCCAATAACAACAAAAACAATGGAAAG
>JADRCC010559514.1:0-14456 GCA_019843855.1 Hylomyscus alleni
AGGTCCTTTAGAGGCTAGCTACCAAGTCTCTCCTATTAACAAAGAATTGAAGGTGTTCATTTAAAACCATTACTCTAAAATCAAAGTTAGCATCATAATCTTTTCATATTATAGCATAGAATAAGTCATATCTAAGATAGTAATAACTATTGTTGAGTACATCTGATATTGCTTACATTTTTAACATGAATATGGGAAGTTGATGTTTATAATAGGAAAGTAACTTTAAATGTATACAAAGAAAAGCTGTTGTAGTAATGATGCTAAAGGTTGGGAGACCCCATTGTCTACCCTTAGCCTCCACATAGCCCCTCTTGTAGGACCGCAGGAAAGATGTCCTCTGGGCTCTGACAGAGTCCCTACAAATAGTTTGGTCTCTTCACTTTCCGGTTGCTTCACACTGAGATGAGAATGTAAAGGGGCCAAAAACTCGAAACACCAGTCCTTCCTACTAACCAGAGAAAAGGCTTTGAACTTTAGACATGAGTATTCATTTTTTAAAAATGAAATTTATTACATTATTATCTACAATGTCCATGTGGCAGTCACAGTCCCTTCTTCCCAGCATATGGATCCCGGGTCTCAACCTTGGGTTGTCAGGCTTGGTGGCTTTACCATCCAGGCACTGGTCCTCTGTGGACATGGCTGCTCATCTGTCTGGACAGATGCCTTCTCAGGGCAGCCACAGCACACAGCTCAGATGGAGGCACATCTATTCTGTGAAGTCTTGAAGTCAGGGTACAAGGACTCTCTTTATTCCACTGAATTCTTTTGTTTCAAATGAATGCAAGTCTGAAGAAATGACTATTTAGTAAGCATGCCACCTCCAGTGGAACTGATTTATGATTAGGGGAGGGATTGACATCTATATACTCTGTGAGAATTGGTTTTGGTTTGTTATTCTTTCTGAAGTTGACATTTTTCCAGTGGCTGTAATATTTTATGTAGAAAAAAAGGGGTTTTGTTTGTTTCAGTCCAGCATTTTCTTTATTGTTCTTTCAAATGCAAGGTTCTAAACATTGATTTTGAGCTGAAATTTTCACTCTGGAAGTTGGCCCCAGACTGTGAAATATATAAAGTGATAAAAGGAGAGAGAAAGCTCAGCACGTTTTAAACTGTGTGTATGTGTGATCTGCGGTGTTTGCCTTCATCCTGCAAATGGAACATGCTTCCTGGCATGTGGGCAGTATAGCAGCCGCAGCAGGAAGCACGGAGCACCGCACAGGGTGTAGAGAGCCACAGGGATGCACAGCAGGCCACGAGAAGCACCTCGAAGCACCTAGCCATCCCCACATGGCTCCACTCCCCTCGGCCCTGCACGAGGGCGCCTGCATGTCCACGTAGTTGAATTAACACAGCAACACTAATTTGTAGATTAATTAACATATTGTTCTCATTCTAAAATGTGAAAAGGAAACTAAGATTTAAAATGTGAAAGTATTCAAGACAAAGTAAACTTAAAGGCAAACTCTTCTTAAACGTCCTATTCAAATTTCAGAAAAATGGAAATAAGATCTGAGAGCATTGCACAGAATAATGTAAGTTTGTTGTTGTTTTTGTTATTAAGTTCATTACAGTATTGATTTTTATTTTTGGTGGGTTTCGTTTGTTTGTTTGTTTAGTTTTGTGAAATTACCAGGACTGTGTAATATTTAGAAAGGTAGTTGGTCATTTTGTCAACCATTGGCATGATCTTGACCTAACAGTAGAGACCCTCTTGAATATTTTTATTGTTCTGTCATTGTTAAGCAAGGCTTCTTTCCATGAGTGGAGAAGCAGTGAGAAGCAACAGTATTTAATACTAACATGAGCTGTGTTTACTGCATGGCAGACATTGCTTTCTGGGCTTTAACTTTATAGATTTATACCAGCACCTGACTCCACTCACAGTAGGTACAAGACACAGAAAAGTTAAGTAGACATGCCCTATTAAGAGGCGAAGCTGGGACACAAGCCTAGCAGGGTGGTCTGATGCCAGGGTGTAAGTGCTTGGGGCCCCTGACCCACCCAGCACCTCTGCTGCGTTGCCCGTTCTCCTGCTACACTCACCTCTTACAGTAGTGTGTTGGCAAAGTCCTGAGACACACCATTACACAGCTAGTTGAGGGTCATTGAGTTTCCCTTGAAATAAATTTATTAACCTTTTATAAAGAGATAATTAGAGATGATGCTCTAGACTGCATCTTTTTTGTTTGGTTTGGTTTGGTTTTTGTCTTTCTGGAATTTTCCTTTTCCTAAAGCATTTCTTCCTAAAAGACATGCCTTCTCTGTACATGTAGTGTAGAAGACGGAATGCTATCAAATTGAAATATCCTGTTTCAGCACAGTTGAAGCTGATCTGCAGTGCCTCTTTCAGTGTTCAGTTTTAGGGTATGATGGCATTCATGCTAAAATGAGTACTTTATAAGTAATGTCTTTATTATTTCATTGTGATCATTACAAGAAGACCTTTCTGTCCTGATGGTGACTCAGCAGAGCAATTCCTGTGTGATTTGCTGCTCTTGCTTCTAGGGTAGCATGGGCAGTATTACCTGCATCGCTTGGAAAGGGGATACGTTAGTACTCGGAGACATGGATGGGAATTTAAACTTCTGGGATCTGAAAGGCAGAGTATCCAGGTAAGAGCCAAGAGAAACCTCTGCTCAGTTGTAAATAGTGCCAATAACCATGGGTGGGAATTGGAGCTTTGAGTCAGTCCCTTGACACCTAAACTTTGAAGGAAGACTGATCATGAGCTAGGCTCTGGTCCGTCACAGTAGACCCTGATCTGCAGGCAGCCATGCAGAAGCCCTGGGATCTTGCTCCAGCGCAGATATTAATGGCAGACCTACCTGTCAAATGTGGTTCCCAAGAATGTAAAGTGGCTCTCCCATCCCCACACCTGATCATAAATAGTGGACACACTGAGTGTTTCATTTTATATCCTGTTGGTGTTTTTATTTCTTTGTCCTCAGAGGAATACCCACACATAGAAGTTGGGTGAGGAAGATTCGCTTTGCCCCCGGCAAGGGAAACCAGAAGCTAATAGCAATGTATAATGATGGTGCTGAAGTGTGGGATACTAAAGAGGTAGGCCCAGCTATGCAGCCTGCCAATGAAGCAGAAGAAGCAGTCAGCCATGGGAACTGGCTCTGTTTTCCACTTTGTCTGAAAATAGAATCTCCAATAAGTATGTCCAGCTTCTTATAAAAAATTATTTGTTGGAGAATTTTGCTCTTAGAGTGTTTCTCTTGTAAGCAATACAGCGTGACAGATGATTGATTGATGTTTTAGTGTCATCGCTGTGATTGAGGCCTATAGAGTACAGCCTGCATGTGGGGATGGGCTGCCAGTGGCTATTCATTTGCAGATATACTCTGGGCCTCTGTCACCCAATCTCTGACCATTTAATCTGGAATAGTAAACAACTTTATTTTCTGTCAATCATTCTTACAGGTTCAGATGGTGAGCAGTTTAAGAAGTGGAAGAAACGTGACCTTTCGAATTTTGGATGTGGACTGGTGCACATCAGATAAGGTGATCTTGGCATCTGATGATGGGTGCATCAGAGTCCTGGAGATGTCAATGAAGTCTACGTGTTTCAGAATGGATGAGCAGGAGTTAATAGGTAAGGCACACTCCTGAGAGGGTGTTTGTGGCCACAGGATATGATCATCCACAGAGAAGGCAGCTGCTGCTTCATTTCAGAGAACTCTTAGAAAATGTGAATCTAATCACTTTTCAATAGTAAGCTTTCTGTGTCCTGTACTATGTTTCAATGGAAATCCACCATATATCATGACATTTGAGTCTTCTCTGTGATTAACATGATCAATCAAAGCTAAACTGGGTGATTATAGTATCTTGTTCCTTTTTTGTGTGGTTGTTTTTGAGGAGTTTTTGTTTGTTTATTTGGTTTTTTTTTTTTTGGTTGTAGGTCTTTTTTTCTGGTTCTGCTAAGCATTCACATGATTATGTCTCCAGCTTCCAAGCTCAAGGATTTTACAAAGGATGTGGTTGTCAGGCTATTTGTGGGATGATTTACAGCCTGTTAATAGGATTTAGTTACTTTTTTATTGAATCAACAGTAAAATGCTCAGGTGTGGAAAAGTAGTCATAGAGACATTTCTCACCCTGTCTGACTCTCAATTGAGAAGCCTATACACAGTATTCATATCCTGTTTAAGTTTTTTGATACATAGAATCATGTTTGCTAAAGCAACATTGCTTCTATTAACTTATACATATAAAAATTATCATTCCAAGTATAATCTTTACTAATAATTACTAATGATATTTTTATCCTTTTAAAGAAATTCCTAAGATCTTGTTGGTATTGCAAAGTAAATTGGGATAGCTGTAATTCAGTGGATAATTTTCCAGCAGAAATATTTGAGCTCTGTTTAGATTTTATAATGTTTCACATGAGCCATAGCCATGTATCTGAGTCCCTCCAGATCTACTCCAAAGTGACACAGGACCAAGTTAGGTGTTGGGACTTTCTTTTCTTTTTTGGGGGGGTGGGGGAACTTTCTAAGTTATTCATTCTCCTCATCGCACTGGCCATCTTTCAGGTGCTCAGTGACTATCCATGTAACTAATAGGTCTCTTTCATATTAGATGGCACAGTCTAGCATACATTTGGGCCATTTTAACTAATTGTATCTGTTCAAGGGACGGGAAGGAAAGGCTCTATATAGGAGCTGGAGAGGATCGGGGTAAAAGCCAGTGGGCCCTTGGGCAGTGGGTCAAAGATGGGGAGCCCAGTGGAGGAGATGCTGAACATAGCTGCCAGGTAGTAGAGCCTTTGGTCTTGCTTCTTTCCACTGCAATGTATTGAAAACATCTGGCTCTTACTTGTTTTCTAGTGCCTTAATAAGCAATTGCAGCATGTTGGGGTTGGGGTGAGGCCATGCCTGTAAAAAGTTATCCCTGTATCCAAGAGACTTCATAAAAGCCTCCTGGGAATGCCAGACATCAGAGGTCTCCTAATCCCTTCAGCAACAAACTCATAGGTGGACCATTTTAGCTTAATAGTCTCAGAAAAGCAGATGCAATAGTAAGAGTGTTTCAGGTGAATGTAATTGTTTTTAATTCTTTTTAAAAATGAGCTTTATCTGTATGTGTTGAATCATGACATTGAGTCTTTTATTCAGTAGTACAGAGCTTCATACCATTCCAGACACTTAAACTTTAAAAAAGAGAAAGAGAATGTACTAGTCAAACTGAGTGCAGAGAATCTGTGGTTTGGATTAGACTCCCAGTCACACTGGTTTAGGCATTGCTCTCTGCTGACTGCCGTGTAAACAGTCGATAGCTGAGGCGTTGTTGAGATATGGAAATTCATTGTATTGAAAAGCACTCCTTTGCTGTCTAGAGCCTGTGTGGTGCCCATACCTCCTTGTTCCAAGGGCTGCCCTTGCCTTGAAAGCCTTCCTACTACACCAGCCTTGGAATGGGCGATACTCTTTGGACATTTCTCACATGTAAGTTACTTCACTTTTGTTTTCTTTGCATAATTTACTCGGGGTTGAAGGACAATCCATGAAAATGAGCTATGGATCACAGTCCAGAGCTTAAAAAGAATGAAGCCTTAAAACCAATCCAAGCAAAAGCAAAGACAATAAAAGGATATTGTTTTCTACCTCTTTGCACCACTGTGGGCCTTTGTGGAAGAGTGGGGCAGTGAGCAGCTGCAGGTTCATAGGCTGCTCTCAGGACCGGGTATCACACAGGTGCATCACGATAGAGGAAAAGAGTAAGTGTGAAGCTGGACAAGAGATGCTGGAGTCTGGAGGACAGGCCTAAGGCTTTGTAAGGCAGAGGAAGAAGTGTGTTTATAAGTCAGTGTCTGCCTCACTTGAAAAATGTCATCATAGAAACACATTAGCAATTATTAATTCTATAATTTACTGCACTTATTATATGCGATGTACAGGTTGGTGTGGGATGTTGTTGTTGTTATTGATTTTAAGGCAATAAATATATGTTGCCTAAGAACTACCATGCCTGTTCTATAGGGCAGAGGGAATGAATCCCTAGTCATTGTTCATTGTAGCCTCTTTGTTAAAAGCAATCCAAACCTGATCATTCTTAGATCCAGCAAACCAGTTTTCTCTTTTGGAAACCTGTGGTTTTCTTTACTCATTTCCTTGTTTTTATTCAGTAAGGCAAAGTCAGCCATGAAAATGGTCAGTGAGCCTCAGGCACATTGTTACTACTTTGATCTGTAGCCAAATTTTTAACAACAGATTATAAAAAAGGTTAATTCTTTATTAATATAACTTTTTTCAGTAAGGAAATACATGACAGTAATTGCAGAGACAATGAATGATTCAAAATTTTTTCTGCACAGTGATTATCCAGAAAATGAAGAAATAAAGACTCTCCTTCAAGAACAATTGCATGCATTGTCTAAGTAAGTAACTCTGTATTTCATAGAAGATAAGAACACAGAAAAGTGACACGCATTAATTTGACTTTTTAAAACCAAAAGTTATTATTACTAAGTGTTAGTGGCCCACAGTCTATCCCTTGACACAGGTTTGTTCCTCTTTGTGGCCTTGTTTGCTAGAAAGGCCATCTTAATAACCCCATGGAAAGAGTATTGGTCTCCATCCAGTTTTCAACTCTGAAACTGCTGGGTTTTGACAGGAGCTCTATGTAATGAGGCTCCATTGTGAACATCTCATGGCACTATGCTAGAGAACATAGGCAGGTGACTCTGAAACAGCCTGTGCCAGCCTGTGAGCGCCAGGTCTGTGAGTGCACAGGTTCTGGCTAAGAAACTCATGCTTCTTAGAGCCATGAGCACTTAAAAGTAAATAGAGAGGACTATATAGCAAAGTTAGGAGAAAAGTAGGGGTCTACGTGAAGTTCTTAGTTCTTAGAGCATGTTTTTGCAATCTAGACTCTGCCACATATTATAGTCATCATCATCATCTTGAAAAAGTTATAATACCTGGTTAATGGCAATTTCAAAATAACTATTCACTTTTCTCCAGTTTCCAAAAATTAACATTTGTATTTAATTGGGAAATTGTTGACTTTAAGAATGCTGTCAGCCGGGCGGTGGTGAAACACGCCCTTAATCCTAGCACTTGGGAGGCAGAGGCAGGAGGATTTCTGAGTTCGAGGCCAGCCTGGTCTACAGAGTGAGTTCCAGGACAGCCAAGGCTACACAGAGAAACCCTGTCTCGAAAAAAACCAAAAAAGGAAAAAAAAAAAAAAGAAAGAAAGCTGTCACTGGTGACATCCTTATTCTTGTAGTCACACAGCAGAGGCCTGGCCCCTGGTGCTCCTGGTGATTGACGGCACCCTTCTACTTGTGAAGTTGGGAGCCAAGATAAAGTAACTGCTCTTATAAATTCTGAACTTATGTTGTTACTTCTCTTTGCCTTTTGTTTGGCTGGACATGTTTGTCCTACCTTTGCCTGGGTTCCTGTCTGCAGTGACATAAAGAAACTCCTGCTTGATCCTGAATTCACTCTCTTGCAGAGGTGCCTGCTCGTTTCCAGGTAATACTCTCTGAAGTGGAATGCTGAATTTAAGCGATAATTTCAGGTTAACTTATTTTATTGAGGCTTTGTAAAAGTTATAACTAAATATGTTTTGAAAATCTCAGCTCCTCTTTTAGATTTGACTGACAGTCTAGTTTATAAGTACTAATACAGCCTCAGAAGTTCAGCTGCATCTCGAATGAGACCTGGGCTTTCTGTGCTGCGAGGACTTTCACCTATAAGCAGCTTTTAAAATATGAGCTACAAATTATGTGTTTGTAAACATACTGGTGAGTTACCTTTAAAGCAATAAGCTGCCTTCCCTAATGCTCAGCAGAGGCATGAAAACATTTCCCTCCATGTTCCAGAGAGGAAGTAGCAGATTGTATTTAACACTTTACCCGGAAGCTTTTACTATGAGGCTGATTCCCAAGCACAATGCTGTTGGCAAAGCAGGCCTGTAGAGTGTTGAATATGAAGGGCTCTGTGTGGTCAGACGTTGTGCTAGAGGGCTCTCTGCCTTGTGTGGCACACTCTGAAGTGGAACACTGTTCCTGGTGCTTGAGGCTATGCAAGGCAGCCTGCTCAAGCCTGAGTGAATCCACAGAGGCCTTGCTTTCCTCTTCCAGGCTTTATGGCGATGAGTCGGAGCTGCACTTCTGGACAGTGGCGGCCCACTACCTGCACAGCTTGTCCCAAGCCAAGTCTGGGGACACAGTGGTAACCAAGGAAAGTGCTCCTAAGGACAGGCTGAACAACCCACTGGATATCTGCTATGATGTGCTGTGTGAAAATGCCTACTTCCAGGTGCTGTTGCTTCTAGAGAAAGTTTTCCCCAGTATCTTAAACTTGGGAAATTTTCGAGCCAACTTACAGTCCACATCCTAGAAATAAGTGTTGTGCCAAATCTGTATGAGGCCTGCTTCTCTGAAAGCTTATAAACACCAAACTTTAAAGTACATGAAAATATTTATTAAAACAGTCTTGATTTTTGTCTTAAATTTTTTAACTTGGAAAGCTCATTTTAATTAGCTCATTCCAATTTTCAATAAATCTCAGTTTTTCTACTTAAGTTTGATCTAAACTAAATTTTCTTCCTTTCTTCCATTTTTCTATCTTTTTTCTTCTCCTGCGTCCTCCTCCTTCTTTCCTATTTTAGAAATTTCAGCTAGAAAGAGTTAATCTACAGGAAGTAAAACGGTCAACTTATGATCACACGAGAAAGTGCACAGACCAGCTCCTGCTGTTGGGCCAGGTATGTCAGTTTGAGTGCTTTTGCTTCGTGGAGTTGCTAGTTGATGAACATTTCAGAGCATTGTTACACATGTACACACTCTCACTTACCCACCTGTGTGTATATGCATGCTTGAAAGCATGTCCTTTGCACACACTCAGGCTTTCTTTAACAGGGTCAGAGCTTGTGCGGTGCACACCTGCAGCTAGCTTACTGCAGTTGTAGCTTCTGTAATACACAGAGCAGCTGTTCAGTCTTCTCTGCTGTACTTGGCAATATACAGCCAAAGTGGGCAGAGCCCAGCAGTCTACCAGGCTGGTTTTCATGCTTGCCGTAGAGATGAAGTGCGGCGCTATGGTCAGCTCCATGCATGTTGATAAAACACCCAGGAGCACGTGTCAGAAGTGAGTGCTGCCTCACTCTGTCAGTGCAGGCTGCAGACGCTGACATTCCTCCCACATTCCATCGTTCTGAAGTCTCTGTTGGAAGAATGTTTCCATAACTAAAGGAGGCGTTTCTCCCACTAGACAGACAGAGCCGTGCAGCTGCTGTTGGAAACAAGCGCAGATAACCAGCACTACTACTGCGACTCACTGAAAGCTTGCTTGGTCACCACTGTCACCTCTTCAGGCCCTTCTCAGAGCACAATTAAGCTGGTAGCAACCAATATGATCGCCAATGGCAAGCTGGCAGGTGAGGCGCTTTCACTGTGTCTGTCAGTGCTGGGCTGGGCTGTTAGAAACATGCCTCTTTATACACTACAGGAAACTAGCGCTGCTTGTAGGATGTCCATAGTCGTGTTAGTGGAGCTTATTTGAAGCATAGAGGGAGCCGTCACTGATTGCAGTGACAGTCCTAGGTCCTGTAGTCCTGGAGCATCCCAAGTCATGCTCTAGGATGTGTTCATGCTTACTGCCCTGGTTGCTTGAGAGCACTATCTAATCCTTTATTTTAGAATTCAGCTCAGTGGCTTCCCATTGGGTCCAGGTTGAACACCCAGTTGAAATCATTAAGAGTGCTCACCCTGTATATAAGTCTCAAGTCAAATGTGGCTGTACTTTTTAATGATTTGTTAAAGAGAGCACTGCAGGGTCAGATGACTCTTCTTCTGTCTTCCAGAGGGTGTTCAGTTACTCTGTCTGATAGACAAGGCTGCGGATGCCTGTCGCTACCTGCAGACATATGGCGAGTGGAATCGGGCAGCGTGGCTTGCAAAGGTAGGCATTTCCAGTATGTGTCCTGCTCTCTTCCTGCAGAGCTGCTGTACCGTTTGGTCACTTTCAGTTCCACCTCTGACGGAATATTAGCTGCTGCTGCTTACTGGAAGACTGAGCTTGCATTGGTGCAGTCAGGTGAAAGCCGCTGACTCCTGACTGCTGGGGTCTGGTGCATCCAGGTCCCATGGCAGCCTCTGGGCTGTGGGACAGAGCAAAGCCTGACTGTTTGTTTCAGAGAAGCACACTTACTTTGTTTCTCTGTAAAGGATGTCTCTGTTCTAACGTGGACCTCTTTCTCAGGTTCGGCTAAATTCTGAAGAATGTGCAGATGTTCTGAAGCGATGGGTTGATCACCTTTGTTCTCCACAAGTCAACCAGAAGTCCAAGGCCCTCCTGGTCCTCCTCTCTCTGGGATGCTTTGTCAGTGTGGCAGAGACACTTCATAGGTAAGTCATGTGAGCCCTGGCCACTCAGGATGTGCTGGGTGAGCCATTCACAGTGCCTCATGCTCTGATGGTAGAGGTGGTACCCGGGCATGATGTGAAAGGAGAGTGATACAGTTCAACCGTGTGAGACAGAACCTAAAGCATGCAGGGGCATCTCTGGTCATTAGTTATTTGCCCCAGAGCCTGTAACATTTGCCACTAATATGTTTGCCAAACCTAAAGGGCATACTCTAAAATAGAAGTCTTTAGACAGTTGGGAAGATTGAGAGTACTGAGCAGAAGCCCCGGGGGCTATAAGAGGCTATAGGGTATGTCAGAGTAGGTGTCTGCCTTGAACACCTCACTCTGGTGGAAGATTAATTTATCAAGAACTAGAGGCAGTAAGTTGGGACAAAGTTGACACATGACTTAATAACTCTTGGCAATGGGTGCATAATTTAGAAAAGCATGTGGTCCTAGGTTACAGTGGTTTAAGCTCCTTAGCACAGTGTTCCACAGTGAAGCTTGTACCTAGAGAAGTGTGCTCAGCTCTCCTTTATAAACCAGGGCTTCGAGGGTGCTGGCCTCACTTATGGAGCAGTCCGTTTCCACAGGATGTGTGCAGAGCTCCACACGGAGATGCTTGCTTGCTTTCACCTACCTATGCCAGATCTTGGGAACTATTTTATTTTATTTTATCTTATTTTATTTTATTTATGAAAACTAACGTACTTTTGTTCTGTTGACTAGCATGAGATACTTCGATAGAGCTGCCTTGTTTGTGGAAGCCTGTCTCAAGTATGGCGCATTAGAAGTGCGTGAGGACACAGATATCCTTTGCAGGACATGTGTACTGAGTGGGAAAGGCAACATCAGGGTTATGTTGCGGGTCACTAAACCCGGAAGAGAAGGAGAAGGGGAGGAGAAAGAAGCAGAATGGGTTGCTGCATTGCAGGTTGGTTAGAGGAGAGGCAAAGAGGACTGCCCAGTGGAGGGTTCAGAGTCTGGAATATGTGTTTGAACTTAAAAGAAGGTCCTGGTACTTTAAAATAGTATTCTTTCAAAAATGAAATATTTTGTGGAAAATGTTTTATATGTTTACCTTGAAAATATTGGTTAAAAAATCAAACTCCCCCTACACACACACACACACACACACACACACACTGTACCCAGGTGAGCCTCTGATGCAGAATAAGACAGAGCATTGAGATGTCCCCTACAGTCAGGCTGCAGTGAGCTGCCCGTGCCTAGGAACTCTGAATTTCTACTAGCCATCACCGGGGACACTTTCTTTTAAAAATAATGGACTTGTGGATATGGCTCCCAGGTCCTTGTGTGTCCATAGCTCTGCCTTTTCTTACTGCATTTTTTCTTAGTCTTCTACATTTGGCCTCCTTTCTATATGTTGGCTATGAGCTCTATACATATCTTTTTTTTTTTTTAAGCTAAACTAAATCAATTTTTTAAAAAGTAACTAAAGCCAAAGGTTAGGCAAGGCCATGGACCTAGTCACTGGTGAAGTTGGTCTGGTATCGACTTTTTTCAGAACATGACGGAACAGGGATATCAGTGCCCAGCTGCCTGGAGCCTCCTCCCAAAAAAAATGCTCTGTGCTGACAGCCAGCCAGCCTCTGAGAAATTCCTGTGTGCAGTGAGAGTGTGCTCCAGGTGCAGTGAGGGTGTGCTCCAGGTGCAGTGAGGGTGTGCTCCAGGCTCTGAGAAACTCCTGTGTGCAGTGAGAGTGTGCTCCAGGTGCAGTGAGGGTGTGCTCCAGACTCTGAGAAACTCCTGTGTGCAGTGAGGGTGTGCTCCAGACTCTGAGAAACTCCTGTGTGCAGTGAGGGTGTGCTCCAGACTCTGAGAAACTCCTGTGTGCAGTGAGGGTGTGCTCCAGGCTCTGAGAAACTCCCGTGTATAGTGAAGGTGTGCTCGAGGCTCTGTCCTGTCCTCTGCCATTCCCGAACATTCTCCAGCCCTCAGAGGAGTGGGCAGTGGGAAAATCTGAGGATGCTGACTGCAGTCTTCTGAAAGAAACATGAACTCAGCTGGGGCAAGGTACAACACGGTTAGGTCTAACACGGTTATCTCATAAAGACGTGCCTCTGCTCGTGACGTGCTGCTCCGCATGGCCCCAGGTCCCCCTGCAGCATCTGGCTCCAGAGCCTGTGAGGAGCCACTCGCTCACCAGCCCCTTGTGCTCTTCTTCATTTCCTTAACTGAGGTTTACAGAAGCTCATCACTGCCATCTATGTCGACTATGCCCGAAGCCTGAAGAGCCTCGGCTTTAAACAGGGAGCAGTGCGTTTTGCTTCAAAAGCTGGAGCAGCTGGCAGAGATCTATTGAATGAGCTTGGGTCCCCCAAGGAAGAACTAACAGAAGGTTGACAGGCTCCGTGCAGGAAATCTGATGTTGGAAGCAAGGTGTGAGGAGAGCTGACCTGACTGTGCTCGTGGCCAGCGTGAGGACTTGGCCCTTGTTAGCTGTGGCACCACCTTCTTAAGTCGGAAGGTGCTCTGCAGTGCGGGCACACTTACACTGGGAGCCAGGTCTGTGTCCCCTGTGACCTCAAAACGGGGGACACAATGGGAAAGTATGTAGTGTTTATACTTTGGAAAGTGCTTTTAAGATCTCTGTGAATACTTTTCAAGTTTTATAACTTAAAAATTCAAAAGACTGAATTACTGTCCTTTTTCATCATTTGATTTGAAGATGTTTAAGAAATCTGTAGCAAGAGATTGGGCCACTGATGGATTTTCAGATACATGCTGTGTGTGCCTGTGTTGATAAGCAGTCGTTTAGGACACAGCAGGGCAGAAACATTTGAAGATAGCCCACCGCAGCACCTTCTTTATCTTGAGAACACAGCGGATTCTTTGCTTTAGGCATCGCTGAACTTTGTATTTGGGGCTCCTAGTCTTCATGGAGCACGTCTAAGCTTTATGTTTAGCGTCCGTGGTCTCTGATGGTCTGAATCTTAACTCCCAGGATTCATTCCAGCATCCTCATTTCTGAAGCCTCTTTTGTACATTTCCCACCTTTATTTTCTTCCGCTAGATGTAATTATTATAAATTATTACTCAGAACTTAAACATCTGTGATTATAAAAATGATAAATAAAGGAAAATTCTAGGCAAGACTCTGTTATTTGAGCCTTTTCTTTTGAGGTGAGGTCTTTTGGCTCCACACAGCCAAATTAACAACAGCTTCACCCCTACTGTATCTTTTCAGGGACTCTGAGAAACACAACTTCCGGTCACAGTCACTGCTTCTCAGCCACTTGGGGTGGTTTCCAGCAATCCCATCTTCCATTGTTGAAGTTAGGGAAGTCGGGGTGCTTCAGTGAGGTGGCTCGTTCCAGACCCCATGTGGGACCTTGGCAAAAAGATTGGGTGTGAATAATGGCTGTGGGTTTGTGGTGAGGTAAAGACAGCTTAGTCCATGCTCTGTGGTATAGCCGGAGGTGCCAGCTGGCTTCCTGCAGCTTCAGCATTTGAAGAAATGAAGCTGACTGGCATGGAGGCTGGAGAGGAGAGCTGTAACAGTACAGCCTTCATTTCCATCTTTGGTCATTCTCCATCGTTTTTTAGCCAAGATACTTAAGGCCAGAAGACCAAAATTAGTTGTGTTTGAAACTAGTGGTGTGCATGCCTGTTACATAAAATAACTTAGTGAGGAGCAGAAGCATGTGTGCCCCAACTGTGGAGAGGTCCTAGGCTGAGGAGTCCTCATGCCTGATGGCTGGAGCCCCATACAGTCCCACAGAGCCGAAGCAGCAAGTGGAGCCTTCAGAACTAACAAGTCTGCAGTAAAACCAACAGGACAGGGTCAAGGAGGAAACTGACACCCTACTGCACAGGCCCCTGTGTCGGGGCAGAAGCAGACTCATGAGGACATGGGGAAAGGGCTCACACCGTTTTCTCAAGACTCTGGGTTAATGTTTGAGTGCTACTCATTAACCTAGTGTATGATTACTGACCTTTCCACCCATCTCTGACTTAGCTGAGACTGAGAAGCAGAACTTAGAAACCAATCATGATGATTAATGATGTCTGGTCCACCAGGGTCCTTCTGACAGCCCTCATGGTGTCTGGACTGCGC
>JADRCC010559516.1:0-10592 GCA_019843855.1 Hylomyscus alleni
TGTGTGTGTGTGTGTGTGTGTGTGTATAATGTCAACCTACAATTATTCTTAAATAAAAAATTCTGTTAGAATACAATATATATATATATAAACCTTTTATCCTGCCTGTGAGGATCCACCTGACCTCTCCTTCACTAAAGAGGTGAGCAGTCTTCTGTGGTACACGTTAGCATGCTCAGCTACTGGGCCAGCTGCTCATGCATTGAATTCAATTTGATTTTGCTAAATCACAAAGACCCATGTTCAACTGGCAGTCTGAACAGTTGGCAGACACTGTAAACGTGACATCAGTACAGCTACTTGATGCAAAAACTTGTTTGATATCAGCAATGTTCACACTGAATTGCTTGAAGCCCAAGCACCACAAAGCTTACCTGGAAAACAAGCCTAGAAAGAAAATCTCTAAATGCCCTCTTTCAGTTAGTATTAAGCCACCAAAAAATTGCGTTCATGGAACCATGATTTGGTAATCTTAGAAGAAATGTCTTTCTTCATGTGAATGCTGAGCAATTCCACCAATATATTGTGCAGTACATGATCAGGTTCTCTGTGGGCCTGATGATGGGCTGCTGAAGCTCAGACAGAACCACTCCCTAGCAATGAATGGGTCATAATGACATGAGTTTCCCAGTATTAACTTCTTGTTTTTCTCTGTTCTTCCTCATCCTGCTTCTCAGATGCATCTGTTAACATTTGTGAGTTTTCAGATGCTATCCCAACTCTCTGAACCAAAACAAATCAATACATCTTGATGTGAAACTTTTTTTTAAAGATTTATTTATTTATTATATGTGAGTACACTGTAGCTATCTTCAGACATACCAGAAGAGGGCATCAGATCGAGTGGTTGTAAGCCACCATGTGGTTTCTGGGATTTGAACTCATGACTTTCGTAAGAGCAAGAGCAGTAGGTGCTCTTACACACTGAGCCATTTCTCCAGCCCGATGTGAAACTTTTAAAGCCTCTTAGTATGTCACAATTACAGATATATATCCTGGAAGCACATAGAACATGCAATGGTCTGGACTTCTGATATTTCTTAGGCATTCCTCTCCTGCTCAACCCTCAATTGACCAACTTGAAACAACAACAACAACCACCACAACAACAACGATACTGTTTCAATGTATTGTTTCTTCTTGGCCTGTTTATAACTGTTTATAACTGTTTGAACTTTCTGATTTACTCTATGTCATTGACATTTAACCAGAATACACTCCTCTCACCAAAGGTTAAGAGGCACTCCATTCCCATGCTTTCCACAGGTTGAAAAGGAAAAACCATGAAGACCCACGATATGTATGTATTCTCATTTAAATTAAGCCACTGATGGAAACCATTCTGTGAATAGCTCACTCCCCACTGAATTTTATTCACAAAAATCAACCCCTTTTCAAAGTAACACATCTCCTTCTTCTTAGTAAAAACAAACTATATATACTTACATAAATATAGCATTTTTGCGGCTACATAAGAAACACAAGGTCTGTTATTTCTTGGGCCATTTCTGATGAGCAAAGGAAATACTGAAATATATTTTATAAAGCTATTTTATGTAAACTTTATAGACATAGTTGAGTGGCCTTTCATAAGTTCTGCATGTGCTCAGTTGACCCATTTTGCTGCATTGCTGTGCAAGCTCATTCAATGATGAAGAAGATGATGCTGGTGATCATCTTGCCCAGTTGCCATTGTTAGCATCTGTATCTCTATGTATATATGCTACATCTATCTTTAGTTTTGGTGTGGGGATAATTTCACTTCCTTCTTATTTATTTATTTATTTATTTATTTATTTATTTATTATTCTTTAATCATTTCTTACATTCAGTCGTTCTCCCCCTCCCAGTCTGTCCTCTGCCCTATCTCCAAGAGGATATCCCCACACCCAACCCCAACCTCATCAAACCTCCGGACTCCCTGCGGCTACAATTCTCTCAAACTTTAGATGCATCTTCTCTCACTGAGGCCAGACCAGGCAGTTCTCTGCAGTAGATGTGTCAGGGGCCTCAAACCAGCTCATGTATGCTGCCTGGTTGGTGGCTCAAAGTCTGAGAGACTTCAAAGATCAAGGTTAGTTGAGACTTCTGGTCTTTCTATGGGGTCTTCCTCCTCCTCAGCTTTTTCCAGCTTTTCCTTAAGTTAATGACAGGGGTCCATGGTTTCTGTTAATTGGCTGGGTGTAAGTAACTGTTTCAGCTGCATGTTTGCATTTTTTTTCATTCTTCATGTCTTTTATTGGATCTACAACTGCTTATCTAGAGAAGAAACCATATTGCACATTCTTGTTCATGATCCAGTAAAGGCAGCATTGTATGAAGTATCCCAAACTCCCTTCAGCTTAGGCAAATAGTGCAACTTTAAGAACCAAAGCCAGATATTAATCAACAAATTAATCAAATAAAATATTCTCTACCATAGTTCCATGTATATGTAAAATGCTTATCATATAAAATGCTCATATTTTAATAATAACTAATAATTTAATAACTAATAATTTAATAAAAATTAAACAAAGCCCTAGACAGTATCAAAATATAGTCAGATGAAATATTTGGAAAATACATTTGTATATACTTACATAAAATAAATATTTTTCATTACAATTGCTATGTAATTCTTTTTTTAACTTTAATTGCATTATGATGAAAAAAGTTACATGATTTCAATTTATCTGATTTTGTTAACATTTAAAAACATATTTTAAGTAAGTAGAATTAAATCACATTCTTGTTTCCCTTTTGTACCAAAACTCCACCCAGAGACCCCCTTCAATACCTACAATATCTTTTTTTGTCATATTCCTTAAAATTTATAAAATATTATAACAATAAAAATGAGTATTATAAAAGTTGTTTATATAAAACAATGATCAATTTATCAGTCTTATGTAGATGCTTGTCTACAGCAATTCTGAAAATACATACACTTTTCTCAATATAAATTTTAAATAACTCCAAACTTATTAGCTGTATATTTTAAAATAATGCATCACTACTAGTAGTTTCTTAAATAAAAATAAATATATAAAGTCTTTTTGTTTGTTTTTTTGTTTTCTATTTAGTAAAGCTTAAAATCTTTTCCCTTACTATGGTACAAGCCCAAAATAAGAACAATTTTTAGACATTGGATTTCATTGTAATAAAGCTGTACTTCAATGACCCTCCCATCACCAAAGGTTTTGCCTCTATCATAGCTAAGCTGAGAGTTGACAGTTCTGCTGCACCAAGGAATGAATTGTAAGCATAATTTTTGGATACCGACTTCGTGCTATGGTCAAAACTATTTGACTTGAGTGAGTGACTTTATTCTCATTCCACAGAGAACAGGCTACATTCATTTAAGAAATGGTATGTGTATTAAGATTGTCTATCCATAAAGCCATTCACCAACTGTTTCAATGAAAAATGGTTCTGCTTGTAGGGTGGCACAGACATTAGGTGCAGGTAAGAATCTGGTTCATTAGCTGTGATAATTTGGAAAAGCATTCATCTCAGAGAAAAAGTAACTTATAAAGTCCTCAAAATTGATACATAAGCTACAAATGTCAAGCAAAGCATTCAGATTCAATCTTTGTTGTTCTCTTTCCTACAAGCCACCTCCCAATTTAATTGTTTTTGTCTCCCTCGGGTATATAAATACTTTTGAAATATATAAGCTGTTCTGAAAACCACACTATAGTGTAAAAACATGAAATAAACAATACTACTAATAGAGAGGTTGACATAGCAAGATTTCAAGACTCTTATGTTGTACACAGCAAGACACTGTCACATTCTGAAAGTATATATAGATTGTACAATATTGGACCTATTTCTCCAGTTACCAAATTAGAGAGACCATTGGATGACAATCAACAAATTTCTAATTCCTCATATTTTTGGATTTCAATCAATTAGGATATGTTGATAATATTAATTTTCATATTAAAATATTAAGAAAAGGTAATTGTCACTTCCTGTTGTTTTTGTTGTAAGAGGTGGAATAAGATTTGTGTGGGTTTGTTGAAAGATTACTTTCTTGCTTCTTCTAGGGTGTAGTTTTGCTCCTTATGTTGATGTTTTCCATCTATTATCTTTTGTAGGGCTGGGTTTGTGGAAAGATATTGTGTAAATTTTGTTTTATCATGGAATATCTTGTTTTCTCCATCTATAGTAATTGAGAGTTTTGCTGGGTATAGTAGCCTGGGCTGGCATTTGTGTTCTTGTAGGGTCTGTATGACATCTGCCCAGGATCTTCTATCTTTCATAGTCTCTGGTGAGAAGTCTGACGTAATTCTGATAGGCCTGCATTTATATGTTGCTTGCCTTTTTTCCCTTACTGCTTTCAAAATTCTTTCTTTGTTTAGTGCGTTTGGTGTTTAGATTATTATGTGACAAGAGGAATTTCTTTTTGGTCCAGTCTATTAAGAGTTCTGTAGGCTTCTTATATGTTCATGGGCATTTCTTTCTTTAGGTTAGGGAGGTTTTCTTCTATAATTTTGTTGAAGATATTTACTGGCCCATTACATTGGGATTCTTCACTCTCTTCTATACCTATATATGATGAAACTTTAAAATTATATGTCAATATGTTATGGCTTTTAGGATTCAGGTTTTTTCTTCATCATTTGGTGTTTTTTTTTCTTTGTTGGTTTTTTTTTTCCTTAAATTGTAACTGACATTTCCCTTTTTGCTTTACTGTGAAATATTTGCTGTTTATTTTTCTTTATCATCTGCTTCTAGAATATTTGGTTTCATATCTTACAAATTATGATGCTCCCTACATTTGAACATTGTAAATGTTTAGGTCAACAACCATATAAAACACACTAGGGGTCCTGGTTCTCTTTCTACCCATCTGGCTTTCTAGTTTGAGTTTTATGCATATCTCTACATAATGAGTTCATACCCATGAGTTATTAAGAGAAACAGAAAAAGAAATATAAATATTACTAAATAAGCAAGAAACCCTGAAATGAAAGTTTGATGATAAAATTCAAACACTGGGTTCATGTTATTTATACTCCCAAAACAAGAAGAAAAATAAAACAGTATTAAGATCAACTTTATTATGACTAATGTTAAATGTGAAACTTTTTAAATACATAAGAGCTTGTCTATTTTGTTTCACTGAGACCATGACTAATTCTTCCATACTTAGGAGAGTTGAACTATCACAATGTTGGCAGTCAATTTTTGAATTCCTTCAACAAAAATAAATCTGACTCGTTTCATTTAAAATTCTGATAGATCTCCAATGGATCTCCATATAAAAATATGACAGTTATGCTATCCTAAGACTGAATGGTTACCCACTACGGGCTTTAGTCAAGAAAGACAGTTGTATTACACCAAAGAGAACAATCAGCTTTGTGTCAAACTCTAGTTTTGAGATTGAGTCTGCTGTTGTTATCTATGGTGAGTTTTTAAGAAAGGAGACACTCAGTGTAAATTGGAAAGGATCTGTAATGCAAATTCAGTAACAAACTCTTAGAAAAATAACAGAAATTTTCTCTTTCATATTATGGACATTGAGCCATTGGCATACCCAGGTTGCCAATATGACTCTATAAAATATCTTTTAAAAAACTCAACAATTTTATTCTATATGCTTATCAGGTATTATAGGAAAATACAATGTTTAAATCTTCCTTTTAAAACCTTTGCACACAAACACCCATATTTGCCATCATACATAGTGACCTTGTCCAGGAGGATTTGGTCTATGGCATTAATTAGATAACCCCATTCTCACATGTCTGTTATTTAAACTGTTCTCACCAGCAAAGCAAATGTTGGCTGGTGGAGAGCATTGTACTCATTTTTTCTTTCATTTTGTTAACAAATCCATATTTAATTTCCCATGTGAGATACAGTTCTAAGCCCTTAGGATAAGGAGATGAACAAGAAAGAAGGAAAAATAACTCTTAGTTTAAGGCTACTTTTGAAATTACAGAGGAATATCAAATTGTTACAGTACATATAATAGTTGCATATAGTAATTGATTCTGTGGATCACAGAGGTGAGGCCAGGCTTGTTACAAAAGATGATCCCCTCACTGGACCTTAATTGGATAAAATATGTAACATTAGTCAGAAGAAAAAAATTCCAGAGTTCCAGATGGAGAAAATGGCATGTGAAGAGATGTTATGCTTCATAGGGAGATGAACAAGTGATTGTGTGTATATATATATGCACCATATATGAGAGAAGACAAAAGAGCAGAATGTGGAGTGATGAGCAAATGGAATACCATGCCTTAACATTATATCAAAGAGAATGACAAACTGCCAGTGTTTACGGCAGAGTCTAAAAGGTGAGTTGATGTCATACATTTATTTTTGACAAGTCCATTCTGGTTGCCTTTTCAAGACTGGATTATAAGGCTTTGTAGGAGCAGATGAACCAGTGAGTCCTTAGAGTAGTCCAAATGTAATATATTCTTAATATGGAGAGTGATGGTTGTAGAAGAAGGCAGATAATGTGAATGAATATAAAATGGCAAGTTCTGTTCATTGAAGTTGAAGGCTTGAAGAACCTGACCATCAGCATCAAGGAACCAGAGGAATGGTGCCTCAGCTTAGAGTATGCATATCAAACAGTAGAGCAGGCGACATCGTTTTTTACATAGTTGGAGGCTGCAAGCCTATCTGATTAGTAGAGAGTGAATGATGACCCAAATCATGTCTCAGTTCTAAGTTTTCTCATAAGAAAACTCCTATCAGATCTGCGCAACCTGCAGCTGATGGGCTACATGTGACCAAATGTGTTAAAAATATAGCCCAAAACAAAATCATGTAATTCTTTAAAAAATGATAAATTATTTTTATAGATTATTTTGTAATTGGATTTTGTGGCTATTAAGTGTATACTTTGTTAACATCTTTGTATAACAATACCAAAAGACTCTATACTCATACTGGGACAAAAATCTTTCTTATGAAAATTTATTGATATATAAGGCAAAAGTTCATTCAATTCACTTATTTTATTTATGCATATGAAATTAGAAATAGGAAAACTCCTTGTAGCATATTTTATTGCCTATATAAAGAGATAAATAGAGGAATTCTAGCAAATAAAATAAAATATTGAAACACAGGAATTTTCTTGATTTGGAATGACTCTCAAAAGTTGAGGGAGGCACTACCTTAGTAGAAATACAAACTTCTGAAAAGCTAGGTGCTAGAGGAGGTCTCATATCTTAACACATTTACCCTCACCATGGACTTTGGGACACCAGTTTGTGACTGAACATTTTGATGCTTGGTCATAGGCTAAACAGCTCTCTACCATACCTTCCATCTATGATGTATGATATATACACATCCACAAGCAAGGTGTAACTCACCTGTGACTAAATTCTCTAAAATAATTTTTATTCATTATTATCTAATATTCTGTTATTTGTTATATTGATTGAAAGATGGCATATGTCATCTTAAATATATACCAATTTTGAAAATGTATATACTATCAGATTCATTTTTTGTATATATTGCTTTCGTCCTTTCCTCTGGTGGTGTTGAGTCAAGTTAAACAAGAATACCATTATGAATCACAGCAAAATTGATTAACAATCCCCCGGAAGTATTTAGTAACTAAGTAATAGTGATGTTCATTTGTTATTTCTGAATGCCTAATCAGTGAGCTATAACTATGTTAGTGTTAGTGTATATCCATAAAAGTCTATTGCAGATTATTTTTGTGAAACGCAAATCTGGATGAGAGGCAAGAGAATCAGAAGTGTAAAGCCAGCAGAGTCCATAAGCAACATCCCATTTAAAAATAGTACTTCATTAAATATGTAGGTTCATATTTTATGTACTGCATCAGATACTCATAATTATACTAGTTTCTTTTTTACTTTCAACTTTGTCTATCCTGGACACATTCTCAATAAGGGTAAAATCCATTAAGACTTCTGTAGGCTCAAGTCAGACCAAGTCCCAGCATGGAAAGGTGAGGTGTGCAACGTGTCCCATCCCCAGCCAAAGAGCCATTGGCAACTGATAGCTGCTGTGAAAGGGAGATTCAGTTTAAAGTACATTGCCCCTGTTAAGTCAAATGTCCTTGTTGCTAGGGAAGGCCACAAAATTAAGACTGCATGTGTATCACCAATTAGACTTCATGGGTTACAAAACAAACAAACAAACAATGTTGGATAGGTAGGTAAGGAAAGGGGTGGTAGACCTGACAAGAAGTTGGAGAGTAAAACTCATCAAAACCCATTGTATGAAGTTTTCAAAGAACTAATTTCAGAGTCCCACCAACCAAGAGGGGGAGTAAAGAGAGACAAACATAGGGAGACAGAGTCAGAGAGACAGAGACAGAGACAGAGACAGAAACAAACAGAGAGAGTCAGAGAGTCAGAGAGAGTGAGAGAGAGAGAGAGAGAGAGAGAGAGAGAGACATAGAGACATGGAGAAATGGAGACATGGAGACATGGAGACATGGAGACATGGAGTGGAAATGTATTTATCTTATGGTGTTCATTTTAGATCGTACAAAATGCTGAACAATCCTACTGCTCAAGGCCTTAGTCAATGATCTTAAAGCTTTCCCCTTCAGACTCCTTTCCCTTTCTTTCATGTGTATTTATCATAGGAGTATCCCATGTTGTAGAGCAATGTCACTGTCTTCTGGTGGTGGCAAATGTCCCTGAAAATATTAGCTCATACAAGTTAAATTAAAAACTCTCTTGTCTTTAGTCTTTAGGTGACTTTACGTAGGTTTTGTTTTCTCATATTGATGGATCTACTAGGCTCCCTGGAGCAATCTTGTGTACAACAAGCTGGATAATTGTGGTTATTTATATAACCTTCAATTTACAGATAAGAAGACTTCGTGCCTATACAGTCACCAAACCCAGACACTATTGCTAGGCTCTGTTACCTCATATATTCATCAAATAGCACTTTGTAAAAAATGTTTGCTAACTATTTAAGTGTCCAGAAAAAAAATAAAGCATTAACCAGAGGCACCCAAAGAGAGATTGGGAGACAAGATTCCATAATTTGATATGGGTACAGAATAAATTTAGATGTCTCTTACCCATTGGCATGCCACAGCCACCAATGAAAAATTTTTTAATCACTGTTTGGCCAAAACTTTGAGTACATCGTTAGAGAAAATCTCAAGTCAATACTAGGTGTGTATGTTTGCAAGTATATTTGTATATATACACAGAGATAAGCAATGCCATGTATATAAAAGAAAAATTATGCATATATTCCTAGTTTGATAAATAACATTTATTATGCAACTCTTTAGATTTTGTGTTAGAAATAACCTATATTCAAGATATTTTCTGAACTATTTATGGGAAAATATTGTGCTGCATTTAGTTTGCCTTAAAAGTACTATATAAGAATGTGCTGGACCATGAAAAGAACAGACAAATTAATTCTATTTATGGAAGCTAAATAACAATGATAAAGTAGTTTGTACCATTCTTGTTAAATCATGTTTTCAAATGCTTATAATCAAAAGTTTAGAAAAACATTATGTAAATTACAGGCAGTTTTGAATTCCATTTTCAAGTGAATAGAACAAACTTTATATTGTCTTTAGACTTGTATCATAATATTAATTCTTTATTTTCTTTCTCTTATCAAAAAAGATATGATGAGTTGTTTCTAGGCATAACTAGACTCTTGAGAAGTTAGTGAATTATTTAATACATATTGACTTGATTGATTGATTGATGGATGGATTTGGATTACATCTAGAGCTAGAATGAGGGCCAGCGAAGCAGTATAGTCCTGCCTACAGGGACATAGAACCCAATGAGCACTCTCCTCCAGGAGAATCTCTCATTTCCAATAGGTCGAGTGTTAAGTACTTTTGTTTTACATCAGAACTGGGAGAGAGAAGGCAGATAGAGACTGAGTTAAAATATTTTGAAATATATTTCCCTGTTTTTAAAAGGAGGAAGTAAATTGTGCATAAACTACCTCCCACTGCAATTAATTTGAATATGATTGATTTCATCAATATTCAATATTGATGCTGTGGTTTAGCAGTGACATGTAGCACCTGTTGTTTTCAAGGTTTGGATATGTCAGTCAGCCTGACACTTCTGAAAAATAGTCATGGAATAAATTCCCAACATGTTTACTTCCTGCTCTGATCCTGAGCCTATAATTTCCATCTTGGTTTCTGATTCGACTCAAATATTATGGATTATCACCTTAATTACCAGCATTTAGGATTATTCAGTACATTAAAATATGCTGTGTCTATTTGCAAAAGAAAAGGTATACACATATGTATCAGTCATATATATCATTTAAACAAGCAGGGCTGAAGGCTTGGCGGGAACTGCAATGAACAAGACAAAGGTTCATTCACAAAGATACTTTCCAGATTCTTACATGAAACTGAAGCTATGTATTCAACTCATCCATCCCTGTACAGTCTTTGTTCAATAATTCTGTGTAGTCTGAAAAAAATGGCATAAATATTGTAGTACTATTTTGTTATGTTTTCTTCCTCTTTTATAGGTTGACATTGAGCACCTATTTATTAATATGTATAATTTTATGTATGGGGGGCTTGTGCACGTGTGTGTGTATGTGTGTGTGTGTGTGTGTGTGTGTGTGTGTGT
>JADRCC010559522.1:0-13585 GCA_019843855.1 Hylomyscus alleni
AAAAAAAAAAAACTTGTTAGACAAAATAGTGTTAGGTAGCACAGACTGGCCTGGGACCCCTGACCCTCCTTCCTCAGCCTCCAGATTGCTGGAGTTACAGTACTGCATCACCCCACCAACTTTGAACAGTTCCTTTGAGGGATCAAGTGGGTTACAGCTGTCCTGAAGGGTGTATGATGTAGGAGGATCAAGTCTCTGCCCTCTAGTGGAGATGACCAGTATTACACAGACAACCCAACTAGCAAATGCTGCTGTCAACAGCCGATAGTAGTGAGGGGAGGCTTCTATGAGGCTGTACTGTTGACATTGAGTTGAAACCCGAAGGTATCAACTTCACAGGTAAAGAAGGAGCATGTAAGAACTACCAGAGGCTCAGACCAGTCTGGCAGGATTGTCTGCCTTGAATATCTGAGGTTTGACAATCAGAATGCATTCTTACTTATGTATCCCTCCATGTATTTATTGTTTTGTTTTAGACAGAACCCCAC
The DNA here is from genome assembly GCA_019843855.1 of Hylomyscus alleni. NCBI lineage: Eukaryota > Metazoa > Chordata > Mammalia > Rodentia > Muridae > Hylomyscus > Hylomyscus alleni. The sequence goes on from JADRCC010559522.1 coordinate 489, forward strand.
TATTTAGAGAACTAGTAGCCCTGGCTAGTCTAGAATTCATAGTAATCCTACTGCTTCAGCCTCTTGAGTGCTAGGAGTGTGTGCCACAATGCTCAGATTAAACTACATTGTAAATGGACTTCTCTGGTTTCTGTGGCAGGGCCAGTGAAACGCCCAAGAATCTATTAGCAAGCAGCAAAAATGACTGGGATATGTGACCACAAAACAGTAGTCATGTTCAGAAGTAGCCAAATCATAAGATGTTTAAAGTAAGGGAGGCAGTTCAGTTGGTAGAGTACTTGTCCAGTATGCATAAGGTCCTGAGTTCCATCTCCAGCACGGTGTAAACCAATGTACCTGAAATTCCAGCACTCAGGAGGTGGAGGCAAAATGATAAGAAGTTCAAGGTCAGGTCAGTGAGATGGGGAGTTAAATATCCTTTGCTGAACAAACCTGATGATGTGAGTTAGATTCCTGAGATCCCATGGTAGGTGAGAACCCACTCTGCCCTCCTTATGCGCACCATGGCACACTTACACCTGCATTCACACATGCACACTGAAAACACAGAATAACAACAACAACAAATACTTTTGAATTCATGGCCAGTGTGGGACTTATATGAGACCCTGTCTAAACAAAGGAAAATTCGTTTAAGAGCTGTGCATAGAAGTGTGTGTGTGAGTGCACGTGCATGTGTGTATGTGTATGTACGTCTGTATGTGTATAATTCTTGCAATTGGAGGCTAAAGCAGGAGGACTGAGAGTCCCAGGCCAGCCTAGGCTATGTAATGAGATTATCCCAAAAGAATAACAAAACAAGATACTTAAGATCACATTACAGAATTTGATGACTTGTTAATACACTGATAAGAACAAGTCTCAGTTTTCTAGTGAGGATAAGGAGAAGATAGAGGCAGATCAGGAAAACTCCATACTCAATAGGTATAGCTGGGCTTGGGGGATCTGTGATAACTGAAGGAAAATGTAGTTTTAGTAACTAGATATGCAGTTCTGGCCAGAGTTAGGCACAGTAGTTACAGCCCAAGTTGTTAGGAGGCTGAAACAGAATGAGAGCCAAGGACAGAGGCAAGCACGGGGCTCTGGAGGGTGCTTTTCCTCCTGCCTTCTCCTTGCCTTCCCTTTTCTAACCTTCTTTCCCTGGCAAACTGCTCCTTGCTCTCAATCTCAACTGCTTCCTCTCTCTCCCAAGTCCGACTCTCTCCTTCCCAGCACTCAAGAGGCAAAGGCAGATGGATCCCTCTGAAGGCCAGCCTGGTCTATATAATGAGTTGAGACAGGGGTAGGAGGGGCAATTCAGAGCACAGGAAACCCAGAGGAATGGAGTTGACATGAAGTGCAGCTTCTAGAAAAGTAGGGTGGGGGCGAAAGAGTGTGATGTCAGGAGTGGGATTTGGGCTAGGGATGTGGTTCAGTGGTAGACAGCTTGCCTTGCATATACAAGATCCTGGGTTCATTGTCCAACACCCCACACAAAGAATTGAGATGTATTCAGAAGGATGACATTCAAGTACAGGGAAGCTAAAGAGACTCTCAGCAAGATGAAGGCTTAAAAGTACTGCCCACTGCACTGATTTAGCCTTAGAGGGCTATTGATGACATTAGTGAGATAATTTCAGTGACTGTATGAAGTCAAATTAAAATAAGTCAAGGGTGAATAGAAAGTGGGGGCAGAAGTAGGGAGTGGGTAGAAAAAAACAGAAGTAGGAAATAGTTCAATATTAGGAGAGAAGAATAGTGATACTTGGAAAGAGATGTTAGGGATCAAAGATGATACTTGAGTGCTACCTCCTCCCTTGGCCACAGCTCATATCTCTTTCTTGTTTGTCCCAGTTTGTACCATTCCGAGATTATGTTGACCGATCAGGGAACCAGGTACTGAGCATGGCACGGCTGGCCAAGGATGTACTAGCTGAGATCCCTGAGCAGCTGCTGTCCTACATGCGCACCAGGGACATCCAGCCTCGGCCTCCTCCCCCTGCTAACTCCAACCCAACCTCAGACCCAGAACAGCCCTGAGGACTCCATATACCCAATACTTAGCAGTCTGCTACCTGTCTACCCACTGCTGGAAGCTAAAGGCACCTGGAGTTCTGAACCTCACTCACCAGGAAGGCCAGCTAGGTTCATCAGTGCTGGCTGACTAGCTTTTTGCCTTCTGGCTTCAGAAAGGCTTGGCATGATCACCACCTACCTGCCTCCTGACAATAATAAAGCTGATCTTACTCAATCTCTGTCTCATGGGTGTTGGAGAGGGAGACTGGGGGACCCAGAGCCTGGGCTCACATCAAGAGGGAGGGAGTAAGGATAACTTCAGTTAGGTTAACATCCATCCTAATACACTCATCCAATCACTTCTATATAAAATTTCAAATATTTTAAGGAAACTTGTTATGCATACTTGGACATTTTCCCCCCTCAGGACAGACCCATAGCTTTCATCGGATTTTCTAAGAGATTCTTCACCCCAAAATAGCTACCTAGTGGTACAAGCCTGTAATCACAAGTTCAAGGTCAGTGTAGGCAATTTATCTTGTCTTTGTCTTTAAAAAAAGTTTGTTTTTTTTTTAATAAAAAAGGCTGTTATGATAGATCCTTGGCCTTGTATGTTCAAAGCCTTCAATAATGAAAAAAATCTGTATAACTTCTTCAATTAATTTATTTTGGTTGTTTTGTTTAGATAGGGTCTTGCTGTGTCACTCTCTCAGCCTGACCTGAACTCATAGGCAGTCCAAGCAATCCTAACTCAATCCTCTTGAGTGCTGAGATTACTGGTTTATTCTGAATTTTCTGGATCAGTATAATAGCTAGTATCTTCTTTGTGCATGCGAATCTTATACAACAGACATTATGTTAGACGATTTTTAGACCTCATCTCTCTGAATCCTTACTATAACCCCGGGGCAGAGAGACTATATATTATCCCCATTTAATGAGAAACTCCACTACAATAAGCCACTTCTTTAATAGAAATCACCGATTTTACGCCAGACCCCACCTTTTAACCAGGAAACAACTTCTTGGAGTGCTGCTTTTATTGGCATTTCTCAGGAGAAACTTGTCATAAGAAAACGTGCACTTTAGGGAGCTGAATACCAAGTCCGCGGAAAACAAAACAAGTTTTCAGTGACTCTAGCATCTTGGAAGACTTTATCATATCTTCAGTGACAAAACTGCAAGCACTGCTTGACAATGATGATCCCTGACATCCAAGTTCTCTCAAACCCCCATGAATTGCCAGAATTTTCGAGATCCAGATTTACAAATGAAGAACCTAAAGACGAATTCAGCAACTTTCCCACGTTCACACTTGAAGTGTCAGTCATATTCAGTGGGCTGTGTGTTTTGATACGGTCTTCCAATCAGCTACCGGTAACCTTGTAGTCCAGCGCTGCCAATCTGAGTCCCACCGTTTTACTGGAATGCACTGGGACCTCCCCAAACTCAGTTCCCTCATTAGGGCCACGCCTTCCCTCCGCCTCGTCGCCCTTCAGTCTCACATTTCAGCGGAAGCCCCGCCCCTTATTTTCCTAAGTCCCGCCCTTACCCTGCGGCATTGTGGAGCTTTTTCCCAGCTGTATCTTCATCTCTAGTTAGCTCCACCTTCCAGTTTACCCAAAGCTCCGCCTTTAGTTACTCGGGACCCTCAGGCCCGCTCTTCCGGCTGCAGTCGTCGCATCAGGGCCCCGCTTTCCGGCGGCTACGCCTCCTAAACACAACCCCTCCCACGCCGGCCTATTCTTCCCACGCCGCCCCGCCCCTGACCATAACTGCGGGCCTCTGAGGCTCCCTGGCGTCCCTCCGGCTCTGGGCCCTGCCCCCAGCTCCGCCCCACCCGGCGCTCCCGCCCCGTTCCTCCTAGTCGCCTTCCTCCGAGACCAAGGCCAGGACCCTACCGCCCCAGCCGCGCCAGCAGGAGGGAGGGAGCAGGAGGCGGCAGAGGGGGAGGGGAGAAGGGCGGGCTCCTCACGCCCAGCCTCGCGCTGCCCGTCCGTAGTCGCAGATTCGCCACAAACGGCCCGAGGACCCCGACGCCCCAAAACTGCGATTTCGGTCTCCAGAAACTCCACTTAGAACATGGAGGCGGTCGCTGAACCCTGCGAGGTGTCCAGAGATGTTTTCCAGACCCACAGGCTGGTCGCAAGTTCCTCAGTAGACCGGCGGGGAACCGTGGCGAAAGTGCGTCTATACAGCGCCACGGGACCACGTTTACTCTGGCGGACGCCGTCGCTGCTGCTGCCGCCGCTGCCACAGCCTTTGCCGCCACGGTCTCGCCGCCGCTGTTCCTGTGCCGCCTCCAGGAGCCCCCCCCATTGTCCCGGCGGCACCAGGGTCCCAAGCCAGAAGATCCAAAAGCTCGGGAAACGCGAGGGTGCTTACAGAATTGCGACGCTGGGGCACCGGCGGGACCAGGAGAGGCAGGGGTCAGCGCGGGAAGCCGGGGAAGCCGGGCCAGAGCGTGCGGGGCAGGAGCCGGGGCGGCCAGCTTCACGTCCGGGAGTTCGGGTTTCCCCTTCTCCGCCCGCCTTTCCTCGCCGGCCTCCCCACGCGGGGTCGGAGCCCCGGCGGGCGCCCCCGGCGATGAGCCCGGACTGGAGGTGGCCGGTGAGTACGGGCCGGGTCCGGGAGGTAGTGCCGGTGGAGAAGGGGCACCCTGGCGAGGTTCCCTAGGTTCCTCCTGAGCTCCTCGGGCGGGGAGAATTGACATGCCATTCGTTCTTGGGGAGCGTCCGCGGCAACAGTGTTCCCTTTGAGGCTGCCTGGGCCAGTGGCTGAAGGGAAACCTTGTTTGACTTGTTACACTTTGACAAAAGGGAAGCGGCGCGGCATCCGGGAGACTGGGCTCTAGCCCCGCGGGCCTTGTCCCACCCCTTACCCCTTACTTCCTTCAGCTCCTGGAGTTCCCGGGAGTAAATTCTTCCGCCATAGTCAAGGGCCCCAGGGCTTTCAGAGCTAAGTTCTGGTCTCACCTTCGTGCCTCTGACGCCAGGTCCCTTGGGACACTGTGCTAGTTCGGGAACCAGGGCAGCAAAGCCAGATCGGTAGCGTTCACCAGGGACTCGGCTTGGAAAGAGTTGAGCTTGTTTGTACCTATAATTGGTTTTGTGTTTAAAGGCACAGCAGCAGGTATGAATTAGAAGTGTGTTGGAGTTGAGTGTGTAGCTTGGCTGGCTTGCTGTCGATAGATGGACAAGAGCTGCCCATTCTCTTGGTTAAGCCTCAGGGGAAGGAAAGACTGATAGTCAGTGTTTGTCAGGGAGGTTAGGCAAGCCCTGCATTGGTGGTCCCAGGCACCCTAGTTCAACTAGTCCTGAGAGAAATTGGAGCGATACCAGGCTAAGCTGGGCTCCCTGGGGTTTGGTGCCATCTGCTGTCTTTACTCACCCAGAAACTGAAGTGGGGGAGGGTTAGCTCTTGTGAACCTTGGAACATAATGCCTAGATTTTTGTGTTCATGTTTGTGCCCTTAGGGCCTAGCATTTGGTAGGCCCTGAGTTAATGTTGCATGAATCTGTAAATGAGGAAATCAAGTGTAGCCTGTGCTGTTTTCCCTGCGTAAATGACCATTTTCACATGGTTTCTCCCTATATCTCCCCACCCAGTTCCAGGGTGAAGTTCCCCATAAAGATTTCAGCAATGCACTGGTTATGTAGTCCAGTGGTTTCTGTTGGAGGCTAGGACTCGGTATTGACCACTCACTCAGGCATACAATAAGCAACTTTTCATGCTTAATCTGATTTTCCTCAACTCCTAATCTGGTGGTCTTCTTATTCAGCTATTCATTCAACAGATTTCATATTATTTGACCAGGCTTGGGAGTCCAATGCATGCTAGAAACTGGGGATTTAGAAGAAAATAGGTCTGGTATCTACTAGAGATCTCCTAGTAGAATGGGAGAACACACAACCAGAAAATGTCACACTGGAGGTGAGAATAAAATGCCACGGAAACATCTTTTCCAAGAGAGAGGAGAAAAGTCATAATAAAAGTGTCATTTGAACTAGGTTTTGAAGAATCTGTAGGACCCCACAATTCAGCATTCCTAATTGAGAGCCCTTTGTACCTTGAGAGATTATAACATGCAGGGAAGTATATGCTGCTGTGTGTCGGCAACCATAACTACTAAAAAGAATCTAGAAAGGAAGAATAGGGCCAGAGAGCAAAATGAATTCCTTGAATGTTATATTAGATGGTCTGAATATTACCACAAGAAGCTGGAGTAATGTAATTGGTATGATCATTGCTACTCAGTAGAAAGATTACTCTTGTCACTTTATGAGAGACTAAGCTAAAGGAATTGAGACATAGGCAGCAATAGGTCTTAAGGGCCCAGACTAGGATCTTTGTAAGGAAGCTAGCACCTAGAAATGCTATAAAGAGAGGCTGGCCAGGGCATGGTGACCTTGTGAGAAGGAAGGCTGGAGAGAGTACACTGTGTGGTGTGGGAGCTGGAAACTGTCAGGCCTGTGCTAATTGATCTGTGTATTCTAGATGTGACAGCATGGGGGTGGACTTTGATGTGAAGACCTTCTGCCACAACTTGCGGGCAACTAAGCCACCATATGAGTGCCCTGTGGAGACTTGCCGCAAGGTTTACAAGAGTTACAGTGGTATCGAGTACCACCTGTACCACTATGACCACGACAGCCCACCACCCCCACAACAGACCCCGCTGCGCAAGCACAAAAAGAAAGGGCGCCAGTCGAGACCTGCCAACAAGCAGTCACCCAGCCCCTCTGAGGTCTCACAGTCACCAGGCCGAGAGGTGATGAGCTATGCTCAGGCCCAGCGCATGGTAGAAGTGGACCTTCATGGCCGTGTCCACCGAATCAGCATCTTTGACAACTTGGATGTGGTGTCAGAGGATGAGGAGGCTCCTGAGGAGGCCCCTGAAAATGGCAGCAACAAGGAAAACACTGAGACACCTGCAGCTACACCTAAATCAGGCAAGCATAAGAACAAGGAGAAACGAAAAGACTCCAACCACCACCATCACAGTGCTCCTGCCAGTGCTGCTCCCAAACTGCCTGAGGTGGTATACCGTGAGCTAGAGCAAGATACCCCTGACGCACCGCCCCGGCCCACTTCCTACTACCGGTAAGACCACCACCATTCTACCTCTAGAAAACCAGTCAAAACCAAGCGAGATGACAGTCTGATAGGAGACAGCAGGGTAAAGGAAAGCACCAGTCCGCCAAGGCAGTATGAACTGTCCCTTAGCCCTATTGGTACATGCCAGGTCCTGTGTTCAGGGCTTTTTAGCCATTCTCCCTTTCTGCTCCCTTTTTAAAATATTTTAAGGATTGTTTTTGTATGTGTGTATGTGTTGGTTTGTTTCTGTTTTTGAGACAGTCTGACAGTTTTCCTTGACTGGCCTAGAACTCACTGTGTAGCCCAGGCTGGCCTTGAACAGGCAAGAGAGCCACCTACCTCTTCTGAATGTTGTACACCTAGCTATAGCCACATCTTTCTCTTTAGAACTCGCTCAAAGCAATCTTTGTTCTCAGTTGCCAGGCCTGTCAAAAGTCACTTGTAGGAATCTCTGAACTGAGGTTGAGACCCAGGTCCATCAAGCCTCAAAACTGCACTATTTCCTGCACGCAACATCCTGCTTCTAAAACCCTCATCTGCAGAGCAGGTGCCATGCTCCTCCCTAAGAAGACATTGGCTTCATAAAGCCCTAAACATGAATGATAAATCTGATGTAATTTCCCCACTGTTTTGTTACTGTCACCTGTCCTTTAACAGCTTTGTAAGCAGAATTTCATTGTTGACATAGTACCTCTCCTGGGCTCTTTTACATATATTTTTCTTTATATTCCATTCATTGTAAGTGCTAACCATAGTGGCTCTGTTTGAAGTTGCAAATATTCCTAATGTTAAAAAATCTTTTTTACATTTATTTGTTTGTCTGCACATGAACTGGCATTACAGCACCTGTGGAGGCTAGAGAACTACCTGTGGGGTTTAGTTCTCACTTTTACGACACATATCCCAGGTCCCAGGATAGGTCATCAGGTTTGCTAGCAAACATCTTTACTGAACTTGTCTTGCTGGCCCTGAAGCCACAGACATAATAAAGCAAATTCCTTTAACATGAGAAGAAAAGATGTAGGGTGGAAAGACTGTATGTAGAAATCTCAGCCACAGGATATTATCAATACCAATTGTAAACCTATCCCCTTAGAGTCCTGGCAGCCAAAGCCAAGAAAACAGTTTGTTCATTTGTGTTTATTTGTAAAGGCTCTTATGTGAAAAGTGGCTTTTGCTAAATACGCCGTCCATTTGAGTTCCAGTGAATATCAGCAATACAGTAACTATATATATGAATGAATGACTTTTGTAAAAACCTGAGAAGATCTAAGGTCATCATTTATAGATCTTTTCTCCTTTGTCCAAGTTTTAGCAAGTCTTCCTTATTTTCTCTCCTTACATCTGTTCAGCCTTTCTGGTTTCCCACTCTTCTCTTTTCTCTTAGAATTTACCATTTTCTCTTTACCCCAAACAGGCTCCTCTTTGAGCCTTCCTCTCCTCCAGTGGCTCTTGACATGATCTACTCTCACAGGCAGTCCACCCTAACTTGCATAGCTCTTTTTCTTCCTCTCTACACACGGTTACTTTCTTCCTGGGATCAGAACTTTTCTCCAGATGAGCAGTTTTTAGCTGGTTGCAGTCAGTTAGGAGCTATGTTGTTATTATAGTTAGCAAATTCCACATGTTTTGAAATGATTTACTTTTGTAAAAACCTGAGACAGTCTGAGGTCATCACTCTAATAACATAATTTTCTCTTGCTCAAATTCCAGTCCACTTCTTGAGGGGGAGGGAGAGGGTAATGTGTCAAGAATTGTACATGACATGCAGCCCACTTATCTGTGCCACAGTCTGTAATCTGGGAGCCTGTGGGAGTGTGTTATGTACTATCACATGACAGTTCGTGTTTCATGGCAGAGAACAAGACCTGATATTTAAGAGAACTAGTATAAGCCCTAGAACCGTCCAGCTAGTTCACTCCAGCACTGATCATACCCTTATTCTGGGATCACAGTTGCACTAGAAGAGAGGGAAATAACTAAGGAAGAGGCTGCCCCCTACACACATTTTAGTCTCTCCTCCCTGCCACCCTCAAAATGCCTTTCAATTGAACAACACTGAGGACCTATTTCTGTACAGTGTGAACCAGATACGATCCTTGCCTCTGTTAGAGAACAAGTTAGGAACAAACTGCTATAATTCAAGACAAGGTGGGTTAGGGTTATACAAAAGCTAATAAAATTGACATTTCTTGAATATTTGCTCCATGTGAAGCTCTGTTCTTATGAAATGAGCTTTATTAACTCATTTCATGCTCATGACAGCTATGGCAGGCATATTAGCATTACTTCTCTGTAGATAAGGAAACCAGGGCCCAAAGAGCTTAAAGTCATTTATTATCATACAGACACCAGGCAATATGGCCTCAGAGTTTCTATGCACCAGGGCTGCTCAGAGATACATTTTCCCTGTAGAGAGAGGAATTAACGTTCTACTAGTACATAATGTTCTTGATTTAGCCTCCCATGCCCCCTAAATACAAGGTCTTGTATCCTAGACTAGCCCCCAACTCACAGGGTAGCCTTGAACTCTTGATTCTTCTGCTTCTACCTCTGGAGTGCTAGGATTTACAGGTATGCTATCGCACCTGGTATTACAGAGTGCCAGGGATTGAACCAGGGCTTTGTGTGTGGTAGGCAAGCACTCTACCAAGTGAGTGTAACTCCATCTCCTTGGCTGGAGCCATTACTTTTGTAATGCCATTTAAAGTTATCATTTACTGAATATACCCCTTGTATTATCAGTTAATACAAGGTACAGGGCAGAGCAGTGCTGTTCTGAAGGTGGCAGAGTGGCAGAGACAAAATTTAAAACCAGGTTTCTTCAAAGCCAAAGACCTAGTCTTGTCTTGTACTAAGCAGTAGACAATGCCAGAGTCTAGTCAGCTTAAGACAGGGCAGTGTGGGTGCCTGCTGTGTCATAGCCACCTGGAGCATCTCTCTGCTCTAGCCTGCTGGCTCAGAATTCCAAAGTGGATGTAGAAAAGTCTAGGGGCAGCGAATGGGTACCACTCTGTTGCTCCCTGGTGATATGACCTATCTGTGATAGGTTGTTAACATTTTTCTCAAAGCTTCAATTCATCTAAAATCACACCCTCAATCTTCTGTCACTATGAATAAATAAATGATAATAAAGACGATAAGGACACTGATCTGTTAGCTATTACTAGAATAGCTAGCTGTACCTTGGCCTAGTGCCTTGCCCATAATGAATGCTCAGTCAGTTGTAGCTATTATCTTTCAAGGCTGTTCAGAGAACAAACATGGTATATAGAATTTGAGAGACTGCTAGCATCTTTTGAGAGAACATCCATGTATCTTTGGTACTTGTCATCTTTGCTAAAGGCCTGTATTCATTTGCCAGTGATGTCTAAGGAATTGCTTCCTCTGACAGTACAATCCCTCCATACTTTCACAGTGGGACCTCCCTGCTCCAACACTGCCTCATTTAGGGTTCTATATGAGCCTCTATACTTCAGGGAAGACCGCATCATATGATAGTCACAACATGAGTACTAGAGATGTGGGCCTGAGTTCATGACCAGGCTCTTGGGCACTTTCTGAGAAAGTTAACTTCTCCCACATTAAAATCTCCTTTTCTGCAAGACAGGAATGATTCTAGCATCTATAAATGTGGGGTAAGGTAAGGCTAGAATGAATCTTGTATACATGGGCAGAGGCAGAGTGCTTAGAGGCAAGAACAAGGCTTTGTCTGAAGGAAAAATATCAGCCATGTGATGCCAAGCTGCCTGTGTGCACTGCAGGTACATCGAGAAATCTGCAGAGGAGCTGGATGAAGAGGTGGAGTATGACATGGATGAAGAAGACTATATCTGGTTGGATATCATGAATGAGCGGAGGAAGACTGAGGGTGTAAGTCCCATCCCACAAGAGATCTTTGAGTACTTAATGGACCGGTTGGAGAAGGAGTCGTACTTTGAGAGTCACAATAAAGGTGACCCCAATGCACTAGTGGATGAAGATGCCGTGTGCTGTATCTGCAATGATGGCGAGTGCCAGAATAGCAATGTCATCCTCTTCTGTGACATGTGCAACTTGGCTGTGCACCAGGAGTGCTACGGTGTCCCCTATATCCCTGAAGGCCAGTGGCTGTGCCGCCGTTGCCTGCAGTCACCTTCTCGTGCAGTGGATTGTGCTCTGTGCCCCAATAAGGGCGGTGCCTTCAAGCAGACAGATGATGGCCGCTGGGCCCACGTGGTGTGTGCCTTGTGGATCCCTGAGGTCTGCTTTGCCAACACAGTCTTCCTAGAACCTATTGACAGCATTGAGCACATCCCACCAGCTCGGTGGAAGCTCACCTGCTACATTTGTAAACAGCGGGGCTCTGGAGCCTGCATCCAGTGCCATAAGGCCAATTGCTACACAGCCTTCCATGTGACATGTGCCCAACAGGCTGGCCTTTACATGAAGATGGAACCTGTACGGGAGACAGGTGCCAATGGTACCTCCTTTAGCGTCCGCAAGACAGCCTACTGTGACATCCACACACCCCCAGGTTCTGCTCGTCGCCTGCCTGCCCTATCCCACAGTGAGGGTGAGGAAGAAGAGGATGAAGAAGAAGATGAGGGTAAGAGCTGGAGCTCAGAAAAGGTCAAGAAGGCCAAGGCCAAGTCCCGGATTAAGATGAAGAAAGCTCGGAAGATCTTGGCAGAGAAGAGGGCAGCAGCACCTGTAGTGTCCGTGCCCTGCATCCCGCCGCACAGGTACACAGGCAGCAGTGGGCAGGGAGGGGAAAGAGAAGCATTCAGAAGGACTGGGGCCTAAGTAGAATGGCCAGCTTGCCTTCCTATCAGGAGTTGCATGGAAGTTAAAAAGAAAGTAAATTTAAAGAGGGTGTTTTGTTTTTTTTTTCCTTTTTTGGTTTTTGTAGACAGGGTTTCTCTGTATATCCCTTGCTGTCCTGGAACTCACTCTTTAGCCAGGCTAGTCTCGAACTCAGAAATCTGCTTGCCTCTGCCTCCCAAGTGCTGAGATTATAGGCGTGTGCTACCACTGCCCAGCTAAAGGGGGTGATCTTAAGTAAGGCATCTCTGACTTTTGCATTAGGGGCCAGAAACACTGAACCATTATCTGGCAGACAGAGCATATATTTAAACTGTCCTTTTTGATAGTGCAGTTAAGATGAAACAGCCATGAAGGGAGAATCAATGAAAAGTAGGGAGAAGAAGGCCCAAAAAGCTGTGAAGGGGCTCAGTGGTTCGATATGCTTTAGCATGCAAAGGGACCTAAGTTCAGTTCTCAGCATAGAAAATAAAACAATACAACTTGGTTATGCACCAGAAGTACTACGGTGTCCTCTATGTTCCTAAGGGCCATCTTCTCAAGCTGTGGACTGTGCCCTGTAGAGTGCTGCTCAAGTCAGATTGATGTCAGTTGTTTTTAGCTGCCTTGTGTTGTCTAGTTGGCTTTACCAAAGCCAACTAGACATGGGTTTCTGCTGTACTTGTACTTTACCTTTGCTTGATCTTAGGAAAAAGGCCAACAAGTGATGAGATACTTTGTCTTCTGCACAGTCTGAGAGATAGCGTCTAGGCATGCCTACGCTGCAGTGACTAAGGCAACTTAAAGGCAGACTGATACTGTTCTGCTTAGTGCTGAGGGCTTGGTTTCCTCTCTGCTATGTTGTGCCACTCAGGACCCTTTTTTTGTTTGTTTGTTTTGTTTTGAGACAGGGTTTCTCTGTATTTCCCTGGCTGTCCTGGAACTCACTCTGCAGATCAGACTGGCCTCGAACTCAGAAATCCGCTTGTCTCTGCCTCCCAAGTGCTGGGATTAAAGGCGTTCACCACCACTGCCTAGCTATTCAAGGCACTTTTAAAACCCAGAGTTCCAAGGTCTTTTTCTTTTTGAAACAGAATCTCTTGTAGGTGGGCTTGAACTCCATATATATATAGTCAAATGTAATCTTGAGCTTCTAGATCCTTTTACCTTCACCCTTGATTTCTGGGATTATGGTGTGAGCTACCATGCCTGATTTTTTTTTTT
>JADRCC010559523.1:0-11325 GCA_019843855.1 Hylomyscus alleni
TATCTTACTGTGATCCTGGTTGTGTCAGAACTCCTCAGAGTCAACCTGTCTCTGTGATCCTGTGAATCTGGGATCCTGTGATCCTGTGACCCTGGGCCCATTAGAGTGCCTGGGAATGGAGCTTCCTCTGACTGTTGTGGGACTGGATGCTGAGTTGGTACCCAAGGTCTGCTCAGGGCACTGGCCCAGACAGACTGGAAAGAACCCATGCTGCTGGACTGGCAGAGTTTCTGTGTGCCTGAGTCCCACTGGTCTCAGTTATTCCTGATGTTGGGACAGATGTTATGTCTTCCTCACCTCTAATCCTATGATCTTGGACATATTAGAATGCCTGGGAATGGAGCTTCCTCTGGCTGTTGTGGGACTGGCTTCAGAGTTTGCACCCAAGATCTCATGCTTAGACTTTTAAATTAACTTTTCTATTAGCTTACAAAATAACAGGCTTCACTGAAGTGTTTTTGTTAACAGGTACACAATAGCGCTTTCCTTCTATTCTCCCTATCATTGCTTTGGTTTGCAAATTATTTCAAAGTCTCAAATTAAAGAAAAAGATGCATAATACTTTCTTTGTTCTTTAAAATAATCTTTTTTATTTTCATAGATTATAATGAATTGTGTAATTTTTCTCCTTCTCTTTTCTCTCTCCAAACTCTCCCATATGCCCCTTTCCTTTTTTTTTTTTATCAACTAAAACTATCAATGTCTGTATTGCTGAAGCTAAGTTACCCTGATAATCTTTTTTAATTAATCTATTAATTAAGTTATTTATTTTGTATTGCAGTTATAATTTCCCCTCCCACCTCTGCTCCTAGTTCCTCCTCTCATCCCTTTCTTCTATCCCCCATCCCCTTCTCTTCAGAGAAAGAGAAGCCCTCCATGAATATCAACCTTCCTTGGCATGTCAAATTTCAGTAGGACTAGACACAGCTTCTTCTATTGAGCCTATACAAGGTATCCCAGTTAGGGAAATAGGTGCAAAGGTAGGCAACAGAGTCAGAGACAGTCCCTGCTCTGGTTGTTAGGAGTCCTACATGAAGACCAAGCTGCATATCTGTTATATATGTATAAGGGGCATAGGTTTACCCCATGCATTCTTTTTTGTTGGTGTTTTAGTCTCTGTGAGCTTCTATATGTCCAGGTTAGTTGATTCTGTAGGTTTTCTTGTGGTGTTCTTAACCACTCTGACTCCTTTAATTCTCTTTCCAGGATAACCATGCTACTATTCATAGACTCAAAGAAGCTAAGTGATAAGGAAGACCTAAGGGAGGATACTTGAATTTCACAGAGAAAGGGACATAAAATAGAAATCTTGGTGGATAGAAAGAGAGAACTGGGTGGCAATGGTGGTGGGGAGGGAAAAAAGAGGCATCAAGTATGCAGTATGAGGAGAATGGAGTGAGAACTAGGAGAGAGAACTGGTATTAGTAAGAGAGGCATCTCTGGGATGAACTAGAAACTTAGGATAAAGGAAACTCCCAGGAACATGTGAGAGGGACTCTAGCTAAGAGTCCTAGCAATAGAGGATATAAAATGGCCACCTCCTGTAACCACGCAAGACTTCCAATGGAAGAACATGGACATCAACTCACTCACAAAACCTTTGACCTACAATTTGTCCTGCCTACAAGAGGTACAGGCTTAAAGAGGGAGCAGAATTTGAAGAAATGACCAATAAATTACTAGCCTAAATTGAGACTGATACCATAAGAAAGGGTTCACCCCTGACACTATTAGTGATATTCTACTATATTTGCAGATAGGGCCTGTAACTCTCCTCTGACAGGCTTCATCCAGCAGCTGATTGAAACAAAGGCAGAGATCCATAGCCAAATATGTAGAGGAGCTTGGGGAGCCATATGCCCTGTGTTCTTTTTCAAATGTACAGATCCTCAATACATAAGAACAACCTGCTAAATATGTACAGGGTTATTTGTATGTCTGTTTCCAGGGATGAGCATTTGGTATTGAATAGCCAATCTGTGTTCTATTTCCTGGGGAAAACTGTTTCTGTATCTCTCAGCATTTCTGAGTTTTCTGTCATTTTTAATGATTCTTTCTTACGATATTTTCATAACTTTTCACTTACCTTATTGTCACTGTAAATGACATTACTCATGTCATTAGAATGGAGAATAAATACTACAGTGTTTCATTCTGCCTTTAACAGTGCCAGCATTAATTCCAAGGCTGACACTAACCAAAACATAGAAGCATTATTAAATTAAAGTTTTTAATTTGATCTGTTATGTTGATGGAGAAAAGCAACTATTTTATTTTTATCATTTTGAGTTCACATTTCAAATTGACCCTAATATACAAATAATACTTCATTATCAATATGTGATTAATCTTTTAAACAAAAATCATATTATCTGTTTTTTAAATATAAACATGTACATTACTTATAAATTTGAAAGGATTGTGAATAGACCAATGGATAATGTATTTTAATACATTCCCATGCCCTTTGGGTTGTCTACATACCCATCAAATTACCACCCAGAAAGAATGTCTGCTTGTCATTCATCATCTGTCAAGTGGTTGCTACTTTTCTCCAGTAAGGATTTTTACCATCATAATCCAGTTCTGCTTCTATGCATACAGCTCACATTATAGACTTCATGTTGTTCTTATGTAGAATTTAATTTGTGTGTGTATGTTTGTATTTATATTTGTGTGTGTGTATGTGTGTGTGTGTGTGTGTGTGTGTGTGTGTGTGTGATGGAAGTAAAGGCATGTGAATTTGGGGAATTTAAACCCAGTTACCTTACTTTCACAGCAAATATTCCTACCCAATGAGCTACCTTCCCAAAACCATAACCAAATGTTTTAAAAGAAGTTCAGATAATAAGCTTATTGGATCATGTAACATGTAGTTAATTTTAAAAGATTTGTGTTTCGTGAATAATAAGTACTCAAACACTAAATTAGTGCAGTTATGTTCCAATCAAAATATATTTATACCTGCACATTACAAGATGATCTACTCATATGCAGTGGCTTCCAAATCTTTGACTTGACATTTTCTAAAAGAATACTGCAGTCTATTACCAAAAAAATAAAATTAAATTAAAGAGTGAACTCAACATACAATTACTTATTTTATCTCTATAAAGTGACAATGTTAATTAGATTAATAACAATTTTTATTGATGCTTAATAAGAGTGAATAATTAAATATACAATTTTAAAAATCTATATCTTCTTCTCTTCTACTTCATATCATAATTCCACATCTCATTCCCACCTAATACAAAGGTAGAAAAAAAACTACTTCACATGCAAACAAATCTTTAAAAAAACAAAACTAGTTGGATTTTTTGCATTCCTTTAGGTAATAAAGTTGATCACAGTCAACAACCAGAGATAACAACTAAAAGAAACATGGTAATTTCATTTCCTGCATAAATGACACATAATATATAGACTATTGAATTCTGTCTTCATGCAATCAATAGAATGCAATTGGTCACAGAGAACTATCTCTTAAACCACTTGGCTCATAAGTCCTGTAATGTATGTATATATAAAAAAATCAATTTCTCCATGTCTGCTCTATACGTTTCTAAAGACTTAAATTCCATGGAGAAAGCCTAGGCTGAAAAAAAAGGAGAAAAAAAAAAGCAGGATTCAGTTATGATGTTCTTGTAAAGAAATTCTATTTTAGTGCTCAAAAGTATTCCAGAAAGTTCTGCAGATTTAGTGAAGTAGCATAAGCACAAGCATATGTAATAAGCAATTGATCACACCCCAGGAATATCAACATCTAGGTTATTGAGTAAAAATTATACTAGAGACTGTCTTGGGATGTGTATGACTGATATTATTGTAGAAAGAAATAACAACTAATACTTGGGGAAGTCCTCATTACAAAAGAGACTCAGATTAAACTGAACACTTCTACCAAAGAATTATATGTCCATCTCATAGGATTGTTGAATTGGAAAATTCGGGTTTACCAACAGAAGATAGGTTCAAGAAGCCATTTTTCTATAATGCTTGATAAACTACATTTCTGGTATTAGCTAAAAACTATTAAGTGTCTATCAGAGCTGGGAATTCCTTCTTCATTTACAAACATCAGAAATAGAGCTCTATTATAGTGGAAAGTAAAAGGTTCCATTTGAGTTAGTTTGAAACATGTGGTTTTACTATTTAGTGAACTGTGGGGAGCCTTGCTGCCCACCTTAGAGATGGTGCTGACCTCTTCAGCCTTACTGGCATATTACAACTCCTTATTTGGCATGAGGCTGTGCCAGCAATGGCCTGATTATTTGCCCTATCTGACCCAGCATACGAGCAGGAGCCATGTGGCCTCCAAGGTCAGCCAGGCTAGGGTATAACCGGCCACTCCCACTGGGGTTCGTCGCCATTTTCTGCTAAGCTGTAACTGCATTAAGGATCCTGAGTAAAAGGTACCTTGAGAAGGAATCTGTTTGTCCTGCATCTTCTTCCCGCCGTTCGGGGTTGGCTGGGGGCAGTGAACCATTATTTAACTGACTGATATAGATAATCCTAAAGAAAACTGCTGCCCCTTTGTACAATTGTTAAAAGCATGAGAAGAAAACAGATTTTGTTCATAATTACTAAAAACAACAAAATATTTTTCTTCCTCCCCAATACATAAAATCAAATTTGTACCTGTAGAAAGTTCTTCAGTTTACTCAGAAGATTCAAATAATGACAATATAATTCAAGTGATATCGTGAAAAGTTAGGTTTCCAGCTGTTCTTGCAAGTTTCACTGTGTGATCTGAAAATTAAACATGGGTATCATCAACTCATGACCATGACTCTGTGTGTCTTTCACTCTAGTGTGTTCCTTCATGAAGAGGAGTAAATGATGGTTGTATTTCTGTTATAAACATTTACCACAAATTCTAGAATACCCATGATCTAATTTTCTTAAACCATTTGCATGTATCACCACACCTTCACTAAGATAAGGTGTAATTTCTGAATCTAGTATATGAATGGGTATTGAGTTCCAAACTATAATCTTCATTTGATATCACCAGGTATGAAAATGTTGAGCATATTAAAATATATCATTTATACATTCTGTTAAGTTACAATGAAATGTTTCTAGTCACACTGGAATCATTTACTCCATATGAAGAAATTTAAGTAACATGATTATTAAATACCTTTTATCACACATTTTCTTCACTTAACAACACTTTTTTCACAAACATTGCTACTCTCAAATACTGCAATTCATTGCACTTGAAACATGACAAGCTAATTACACATTGCATGATTTTGTGACATTTTCCCATTAGTTAAGTAAACAATTTTAGCATAAACTGATATTCTGAAGGCATCTGGTAAAACAAATATATTTTAACCTCAGAGTTAGATGGAAATACAAAAATATCTTATTTTCCAACATTATTATATATTGTATGAAGCCATGATAAGAATTAATATGATGGAGGTATTTGGGCACAGATATAAAATGGTAGCTAGGGTATCAGTTCAGAGTAATAACATATTGAGTAATAGATCATTGCCTTCTGAATACTTGGCAGAGCCATGTAGATAAACAAAAACAGACAAAAATAAAAGCATTTCAACTATAAATGCATGTGTTTATATGATATATAATTATTGTGATGATAACTGAGTAGATATCAAACCATCACATACATGTTTTATTGAAATTGAAGAAACAATGAAAAATAAGAATATAATGATAGAATATTAAAGATAATGAGTTCATTTCTTCTTTTTTCTTTTCTTTTTTTTAAATACAGAAAAACACAAAAAATTGTGTATTTTTTTTAAATACACAATTTCTAAGGTTGCTACCTTATTGTTAGAATGGAGAGACAAATTAGGCTGAATTTCTTAAAGAGTAAATCAACTAAAAGTAAGCTTGTAACAACAGAATAGTTTGGAGATATGAAAACTGAGGACTGCTCAATAAATAGTGCTAATAATTTCTGAGAACAGAAGAATTTTCTAAAACCTTATATATGGAATAATAGCACAAGACACTACCCTAATGCTTGCTAGCCTAACACCCTTAAAACATTGATACAGAAGTTTTTAGATGCAGGAATAATAGATATAGCTGAGTACATGTTTGCTACATAAAATATATGGTGATTAAATATTGTTCTAGACTGTAAGAAGTGAATTTCATTCGGTGGAAAAAGAAGAATATATTTATAAGATATTTTGTCTAAAATGAGAGAAAAAAATTTAGCTAGTGTTAAAGTCATCAGGAAGTGATGATAACTGGTGCCTAAGTTTGTAATCATATGTACTTTATGATGGGGTTTGTGTGAACTTAGATTAGTATTTTTAGAACATTTTTGCATTGCATAGCTGGAACAACACACATATTAATTCAGAAATACTGTGGCAACTTTCACAGGCCCTCTATGTTGATGTTCTAGATGGGGTCCCAGCACTGAAAAGAGACACGTACAAAAGCCCCATCCCTAACCCAGAAGCTGCCTCCACTAGCAAATGAAAAATTAGGATTTTTCAAATGGAGTGTCTCTCCTAGGATACAAAACAGAACTAATGTCAGTCCTTATTCCCAGCATAGATGGCCAACAGAAAACTAAATCAGTGGTGTCTTTTGTGACTCTTTGTCTCAAAATTATTGTTTGTTCTTGTCTTTCTTTCCTTTTAAGAGATGTATTTACTTATTTTATGTGAGTACATGGTCAATCTCTTCAGACACAGCAGAAGAAAGAGGACATTGGAACCCATTACTGATGGTTGTGAGCCATCATGTGGTGGCTGGGAATTGAACTCAGGACCTCTGGAAGAGCAGTCAGTATTCTTTACCATAGAACCATCTCTCCAGTGTTTTGGTTTGTTAGGGTGTTGTTTTGTTTGTTTGTTTGTTTGCTTGGTTGGTTGGTTGGTTCTGTTTTTGTTTTTTGCTTGTTTCTTTTACCTCATATGTCATTTGCATATGTATTAAAGCTTCCAGTTTTATGTATTAAGGGATTCCTGTGTAAATGAGCTTGCATGTCTCTGCATCTATGTGCATTTCTTCTGCTTTTTCTTTTGATCTTTTTTTTCCTTTTTGTTCATTTTGTCCTAGTTTGGTGTATTTGTTTTTGTTTTATATAGATTCCTCTTTTGCTTTTTCCCCACTAAGAATAGAAATTAAGGGTGTTGATGGTGTAGATTCTGAAGGAAAGGTGGGGAAATTTTTGTATAAGATGGGGGAGGGAAATGTATAATCAAAATATATTGAATGAAAAATATATTTTAATAAAATATAGAAAAATAGAGAAAGGAAAGCAATTTTTATTAAAACTAATTAAATCCTAAATTATAGAGAATGAAAAATCTGGTGTATTTTGTGTCTCACCTGTAAAATGTCAATTATAAAGCAAATATAACAACCCTGTGCTGGTCTACCTTGGGTGCAAACTCAACGGCCAGTCAGACAGCCCACAGAGCTTGGTCACACCAGGATCTCAGGATGATAAAGGCAGTTTGACACCCAGGAACTCTGACACACTCAGAATCTCAGGATCACAGAACCACAGGATCATAAAGATAGCTGGACTCTGATGAGTTCTGACTCAACAAGGATTACAAGAAGGACAGGTTCCAGTCAGATATAGCAAGGTCAGGGAGAACTAGAGATAATCAGATGGTGGGAGGCAAGAATAAGAATAGAAGCAATAGGAACTAAGGTTGCTTGGCATCATCAGAACCCAATTCTCACACCATAAAAAGTCCTAGACACTTTATCACAACAGAAAAGCAAAATTCGGATCTAAAGTCACTTTTCATGATGATAATACAGGACTTTAAGAAGTACATATAACTCCCTTAAAGAAATACAGGAGAACACAGGTAAGCAACTAGAAGCCCTTAAAGAGTAAACACAAAAATTCCTGAGAGAATTGTAAGAAAATACAATCAAACAGATGAAGAGAATTGAAGAAAACTGTCCAAGATCTAAAAATGGAAATAGAAGCAATAAATCACAAAGAGAGACAACTCTGGAGATAGAAAATCTAGGAAAGAGATCAGAAGTCATAGATACAAGCATCACCAAGAGAATACAAGAAATAAAAGACAGAATCTCAGAGGTAGAAGATACCTTAGAAAACATTGACATAACTGTCAAAGAAAATGCAAAATGTGAAAAGCTCCTAACTCAAAACATCCAGGAAATTCAGGATGCAATGAGAAGACCAAACCTAAAGATAATAGGTATAGAAGAGAGTGAAGACTCCCAATTTAAAGGGCAAGTAAATATCTTCAATAAACTTATAGAAGAAAACTTCCCTAACCTAAAGAAAGAGATGCCCATGATCGTACAAGAATCCTACAGAACTCCAAATAGAGTGGACTAGAAAAGAAATTCCTCCTATCACATTATAATCAAACCACCAAATACATTAAATAAAGAAAGTATATTAAAAGCAGTAAGGGGAAAAGTTCATATAAGGGGAAAAGTAACATATAAAGGCAGACCTATCAGAATTACACCATACTTCTCACCAGAGACTATGAAACCTAGAAGATCCTGGGCAGATGTCACACAGGCCCTAAGAGAACATAGATGCCATCCCAGGCTACTATACCCAACAAAACTCTCAATTACCATAGTTGAACAAAACAAGATATTCTACTGCAAAACCAAATTTACACAATATTTTTCCACAAATCCAGCCCTAAAAAGGATAATAGACAGAAAACATCAACACAAGGAGAGAAACTACACCTAGAAAAAGCAAGAAAATAATCTTTCAACAAATCCAAAAGAAGATAGCCACACAAACATAATGCCACATCTAACAACAAAATAACAGGGAATGACAATCACTTTTCCTTAATATCTCTTAACATCAGTGGACTCAGTTCCCTGATAAAAACACATAGACTAACAGACTCGATTCATAAACAGGATCCAGTATTTTGTTGCATACAGGAAATACACCTAAGTGACCAAGACAGATACTACCTCAGAGTAAAAGGTTGGAACAATTGTCCAAGCAAATGGTCCCAAGAGAGGTTATTCTAATATCGAATAAAATTGACTTTCAACCTAAAGTTATCAAAAAGGATAATGAAAGACACTTCATACAGGTCAAAGGAAAAAAATTTAACAAGATGAACTCTCAATTCTGAACATCTATGCTCCGAATGGAAGGGCACCCACATTCATAAACAAAGAAAGCTCAAACCACACATACCATCCCACAAAATATTACTGGAAGACTTTAACACCCCATTCTCTGCAATGGACAGATCATGGAAACAGAAACTAAACTGAAACACAGTGAAAGTCACAGAAGTTACAAACCAAATGGATCTAACTGATATTTATAGAACATTTCATCCTAAAGCAAAAGAATATACTTTCTTCTCAGCTTGTCATGGTGCTTTCTCCAAAATTGAATATATAATTGACCACAAAATAAGCCTCAACACTCCCAAGAAGATTGAAATAATCCCATGCACCCTATCACATCACCATGGACTAAGGTTGGTCTTAAAGTCCAACAAAAACATAGGAAAACACACATATACATGGAAACTGATCAACACTCTATTCAATGATAACTTGTTCAAGGAAGAAATAAAGAAAGAAATTAAAAGAGTATTTACAATTTAATGAAAATGAAGACATATAATACCAAAACTTATGGGACACAATGAAAGCAATAGTGAGAGGAAAACTCATAGCTCTAAGTGTCTCCAAAAAGAAACTGGAGAGAGCTTACACTAGCAGCCTGACAGCAGACCTGAAAGCTTTAGAACAAAAAGAAGCAAATACACTCAAGAGGAGTAGACAGCAGGAAATAGTCAAACTCAGGGCTGAAATCAACCAAATAGAAACAAAAAGAACTGTACAAGGAATCAAAAAAAAAACAGGAGATGGTTCTTTGAGAAAATCCAACAAGATAGATAAACCCTTAGCAAGAGTACTCAGAGACAGTATCTAAATTAATAAAATTAGAAATGAAAAGGGAGACATAACAATGGAAACCATGGAAATTCAAAGAATCATCAGATCATACTACAAAAGTTTATATTGAACTAAATTGGAAAATCTGGATGAAATGGACAATTTTCTAGACACATACAAGGTGCCAAAGTTAAACAGGATCAGATAAATCATACAAACAGTTCCATAACCCCTAAGGAAATAGAAGTAGTCATTAATAGTCTCCCAACCAAAGAAAAAAAAAGCCCAGGACCAGATGGGTAGAGTGGAGAATTGTATCAGACCTTTAAAGAAGACCTAATACCATACTCTTCAAACTATTCCACAAAATAGAAACAGAAGGTACACTACCCAATTCATTCTATGAAGCCACAATTACACTTATTCCTATACCACACAAAGACCATAAAAGGAAAGAGAACTTTAGACCAATCTCCCTTATAAACATTGATGCAAAAATAATCAATAAAGAGGGAAGAGGCTCGAACATATGGGCACAGGGGAAAAATTCCAGAACAGAACGCCAGTGGCTTGTGCAGTAAGACTAGAATAAACAAATGGAACCTCATAAAATTGCAAAGCTTCTGTAAGGCAAAGGATACCGTCATAAGACCAAAAGGTGGGACTGGTGAGATGGCTCAACGGGTAAGAGCACTGACTGCTCTACCAAAGGTCCTAAGTTCAGATCCCAGCAACCACATGGTGGCTCACAACCACCTATAATGAGATCTGACTCCCTCTTCAGGTGTGTCTGAAGATAGCTACAGTGTACTTATTTATAATAATAAATAAATCTTTTAAAAAAAAAAGAACAAAAGACAAGCAACAGATTGGGAAAGATCTTTATCAATCCTACATCTTTTAGAGGGCTAATATCCAATATATACAATGAAGTAAAGAAGGTAGACTCTAGAGAACCAAATAACATTATTTAAAAATGGGGTACAGAGCTAAACAAAGAATTTTCAACTGAGGAATATCAAATGGCCGAGAAGCACCTAAAGAAATGTTTGACATCCTTAGTCATCAGGGAAATGCAAATCAAAACAATCCTGAGATTCCACCTCATACCAGTCAGAATGGCTAAGATCAAAACCTCAGCAGATGCTGGCCACGATGTGAAGAAAGAAGAGTACTTGTTCATTGCTGGTGGGAATGTAAGCTGATACAACCCCTCTGGAAGTCAGTTTGGCAGTTCCTCAGAAAATTGGACATAGTATTACCTGAGGACCCAGCTGGACCACTCCTGGGCAAATACCCAGAAGATGCCCCAACATGTAATAAGGATACATGTTCCACTATGTTCATAGCAGCCTTATTTATAATAGCCAGGAGCTAGAAAGAACCAAGATGTCCTTCAACAGAGGAATGGATACAGAAAATGTGATA
>JADRCC010559527.1:0-14838 GCA_019843855.1 Hylomyscus alleni
AGGTATGGGATGTGGAATAGTCAGAGGATGGACCTGGAAGGGGATAAAATCTGGACTTTAAGAAAAGATTAAATAAAATAAAAAGAAAATCGTTTATAACTCACTGAGTCACAGTAGTGTTGTATGGCTCTGGGATTAGCCACTGGACCTGGGAAAAGTACAAGTGGCCATACTCCAAAGAAATGACTATTAACTCACCATTGGCCATCAACTGCCTATTCAACTACCAGTTGGAACTTGGAGGACTCTTCCTACTCTGTGTTAGAATCGTCAATTGCATTAATAGTATGAAAATGTATGCCTGTAATTGTTGCTGTGAGATCCTGTGTCCAACTGTCATGCCATGTCCTGTTCAGAGAATAACATATCACAGCACTACTCCCCATCGTCCTAGGCTTATATTCTGTCTTCCTCCTCACCCATGATGCATCTGAAAGACCCCCGTAGGGAGACCCTCACTCAAGTCTCAGGAGAGTGAGCACCCAGTGAAACATGAGAGGCCAACTTGGTGCAAAGCACACGAGGTTTTTATTGGTGGAGCTCCGGGCCGATTCATTTCCCATACAAGGGACAGTGGAATCCACCAAGAGGCTTGGGGTTTGGGGTTTATATAGGGGAAGAAGTTGGAGGGAACAAAGGAACTCGCTTTGATTGGCTGGTTTAAAAATAAATGTGGTTGAAGGCAGGAAGCAGAAAAGTGGTGAAGGCTGAGGGCGGGGAATTCCCAGAAACGGTGGGTGGTGCTGTCCAGAGTCAACAATTTCCTAGTTGACCTTAGACCATATCTAAGTGTCCAGATGGCCCATTACTCAGGGCCCGCCAGAGCATGTCTTTGTATGCCCAGACATATTTTTCTTTTGTATTTTTAAATTCTATGTCTTCTTGACCTGCCAGCTCTTGTGATGGCTAACATCTTGTTCGCTTACTTTCCGGCCTCAGTGGCAGGGCTGTGCTAGATTCTCAGACTCATGATTTTTCTTTTTTTCACATCTTGTGCCTTTGTTGACTTGAAAATGTCAATATTGATCTTTACCCATTCATGGATGAGCAGGTGTTTGTTCTCAACATGTTGGACAGTTATGAGACTGTATTATCTATTCTCTAGTAAATAATAATCTTCTCTAACAAAGGCTGAGCAGGACAATAGATACTTATACACAGATATTGCAAAGGCAGTTCTGACAACATGACAATTTAAGAAAACATAAACATTTCTCCTCTTGTCTTCCTATGGTCTTTTAGCCTTTATTATGATCATGTTTAAAGTAGCAGCCATGAGTTATCTCCTATATAGCTGGCCTAAGTGCAATCCAAAGAACTGATGGTTATCCGATAAAGAGTTTTCTTAGTATTGCATCAGTGACTCCTTTTAAAGTAATTGAATGCAGAGTCCCAAACTCGTCCATAGGGCAACAGCTCTATGAAATTTAGGGTAGAGGTAGATAATTTTTGCTCATTAGAGGTTGATTTTGGTCTTTTTAAATACACGTACATGAAGTCATTATAGGACACTTATTTTCAATGTAAATTGATTAGAGACTGAAAAGAAACACGGTGATAAGGAAGCAGCAGGAGTTCTATGGTGTGGTAATGAGGGAAGAAAATGATTTTTATGATTACCAATTATTCCATTAATGAGGAGATTAATCAAATAGGAGAAGCCTAATTGGAAAACTGATGAGTGGATATGATTTAGTGTATCACACTGAGGCTCAGTTAAGGCACAGAGAAATGATCACATGCTTAATCCTAAAATGTTACTTTGAATGTCAGACTTCAGGTCGGTACATGAAAATGAAGGACATCTGCCAAAAAGTGCAAGATGATTTTCTGGAATTTCTGAGTTTAATGCTGGGTTCTTAAAATAAGCTGATAAGTGCCACATTCTCTATACTACATATAGAATTTTGACTTTTAATGATACCTCATAGTTAATGACATCAGAGCATACATTTTCTGAGGGAATACTGGTTCCATACTTTACTCAGAATCTATTATAGTATCCACTACCAATGTAATCATCTTGTAGCAAAAGCTCACTAAAATTGATTTACATACAAATTGATCATAAAGGCATGAAGATCTGAAAAAGAAATCTAAAGGGAAAGGATAATTAAAGAACTCAGTAGCAATAGTGATATTT
This sequence comes from Hylomyscus alleni, assembly GCA_019843855.1. Taxonomy (NCBI): domain Eukaryota; kingdom Metazoa; phylum Chordata; class Mammalia; order Rodentia; family Muridae; genus Hylomyscus; species Hylomyscus alleni. Next base: position 2,144 of record JADRCC010559527.1, read on the forward strand.
TGTATTTTTTTAAATACACTAAAACCAGGCTCAATTTAAAATTTTTGGGTTTTCACCATCTGTTTCTTATTAGATATTTCCTCTATTTAAATTTCAAATAATATCTCCTTTCTGTACATTGAATTTATTTTGTTCTATGTAAAAGTCTCTTTCAATGGATGTGATCCATGTGATCAAACAGCAAATTGTGCCTTAGTACAGATTATGAGGGAACATTTATCCAAGGAGACACAAAGTATGCTACAATACTAATGTTAATTCAAAGGAATGTGAAGCTACATGTAGAACTAGATTCATCTGGGTGTCCAAATCTGGACCAATTAACAGTATCAGAAATTGCAGCAGCATATGGCTCTTCTGTAGAGCCTGCCTGAGAGCCAGCAACGACAGAGGACAAAATGTTTGTTCAGAGATACCCACAGTGCTCTATTGCTCTCACCACAGACATATTAAATGAGTAAAAGGAAGGCTCTATTTAATTCAACTATAGTGATTCATTAGCTGCCCATGTTCAGAATATCATATTTTGGTACATATCGTTTATTTTAAGAAAAACGTAGGAAAAAGTTAAAGGGCAAAACCATTTTTAGGAAGGTATTAAGAGTTTTCTATTTCCAAATAATATCATTTTATACTAGAAACTAAGATGATTATGATCAAAAATACCATGTCTTATTAATTTTCCAGGCTTTGCCTATACAAAATGGAGGTTTTACATCTATAAAGTGGGAACATAACCAACACTAGAAAGTATTTTGGCAATGTTTAGAAGAAATACAATATTCCATAAAAATGTCTAAAATGACTATAGCAAACAGCAAGAATACTACTAATATTTTTCTTTCTTATGCACATATTACACTAATTAAACAATGGCAGCAATTTTCTATTTATGTTTTAGGAAATAACAATCATCTCAATGAAACAATATGTAAGTCTTTGTCTTTAGGAAGTTAGAAAGCTAAAACAGGATTCAATGAAACAGAATTAAGTTGTCTGCAGAACTGTATACTTCTTTGAGGGTTTAAGGGACAATCACATTCTGGGAAAGTTGTTTGTTTGTTTTTTGTTTCTATTTGTTTTTATTTTTTACTTTTTTGTCAACTTGTAACCAGAAATTTTCTAGTTAATGGCTTATTCCATCCTGAACAAAGTCAAAATAGTAACATGTTCAAATACCCTACCCGTCTCTAGTTGACAACCGTGCTATCCTCTTATTTGCATAAAATTAGGCCTTCCCAGAAAATACACGATAATCTTTCTTTAATATCTTAATATGAAAATTAATATTACCAACATATCCTAAGTGATTGGAATCCAAAAACAGGAGGAATTAGAAATTCTTTGATTGTCATCCAATGGCCTCTCTAATTTGGTAATTAGAGAAATAGATCCAATATTGTACAATCTGTATATACTTTTAGCTTGTTTGTGACAGTGTCTTGCTGTGTACGACAAAAGAGTCTTGAAATCTTGCCTCTCCTATCTCAGCCTCTCTATTAGTAGTATTGTTTATTTAATGTTTTTACACTATACTATGACTTTTCAGGACAGCTTATACATTTCAAAAGTATTTATTATATACCCAAAAGAAACATAGACGATTAACTAGGGAGGTGGCTTGTAGGAAAGAGAACAACAAAGAGTGAGACTGAATGCTTTGCTTGATGTTTGTAACTCTTGTATCAAGTTTGAAGAAGAGGACTTTATAAGTTACTCTTTCTCTGAGATGAATGCTTTTCCAAATTATCACAGCCAATGAACCAGATTCTTAGCCACACCTAATGTCTATGCCACCCTCCAAGCAGAACCACTGTTCATTGAAACAGTTGGTGAGTGACTTTATGGATAGATCATCTTAATACACACACCATTTCTTAAATGAATGTAACCTGTTCTCTGTGGCCTTCCTTGGCGCAGTTTAACTGTCAACTCTTAGCTTAGCTACGATGGAGGTAAAATCCTTTAGTGATTTGAGGGTCATTGAAGTATAGCCTTATTACAATGAACTCCAATGTCTAAAAACTGGTCTTGTTTTGGGCTTGTACCACAGTAAGAGACAAGATTTTAAACTCTACTAAATACAAAACAAACAAACACACCAAAAGACTTTATATATTTATGTTCATTTAAGAAAATACTAGTAGTGTTGTATTATTTTGAAATATACAGTTAATATGTTTGGAGTTATTTAAAATTTATACTGAGAAAAACATATATATTTTCAGTATTGCTATAGACAAGCATCTACATAACACTGTTAAATTGATTGTTGTTTTATATCAAAAATAAATAAATAAGTAAATAAATAAAAAAACTAAATGGAACAGAAGGGAGAGAGGATGAGAAGAATCATGTAATAAGGCCTTTCACATCAGGCATAATGATACAGAATTTGGAGTTTTCCCTGCTGGGTTTCAATTCTTGCTTTGGTCCCAAGTTTCTTCACTATGGCCTGACTTGCCTCCTTCTGTAATGGTAATAGATGTTCTGTCTCATTGTATATTGGAAATGTGTGATTTTCCTTTTGACTTTTTAGGGATTTCCTTGGCTCAGAAGAGACTTTGGACTTTGTGTTTTGAAACAGTGTTGAGACTGCGAAAGAATGTGGGCACTTTTGAAATTATGTTAAATGTAAATTACATTATGATATGGCCATAAGCCTGTGGGGACCAGGGAATGAAATGTGTTGGATCAAATGAGAATGGCCCCCATAGGTTCATATGTTTTAATACTAGGCTCTCAGTTGTTGGAACTACTTTGGAAGGATTGAGAAGTCTTACTTTAATGGAGTACATGTGTCTTTGTTGGAGGAGGTATGTTACTAGGGGTGGGCACATCAGGCCAATTTTCTCTCTGTCCCTCGTTTCCTCTATCTTTGTCTCTGTCTCTGTCTCTTTCCACTCTTTCTCTGTCTTTATCTGTTTTTTTCTCTCTCTGTCTGTGGATTAGAATGTTAGAATGTAAATTGTTAACTACTGCTCCAGCAACACACTTGTCTGCTGCCATGCTATCTGCCAAGATGATAGTGGAGTTACAGCTCTGAAACTGTAAGCAAGCCCCTAGTTAAATGCTTCATTTTTAAAGTGCCTTGGTTGTGGGGCCAGGGGGGTTGCACATGTTCAGAGGAGAAGGTGAAGGGTTGTGGGAGGGGTGGCTAGAAGGGTGCAATGAGCAGGATGTAAACTGAGATAATGATAATAATAATAAGTGAACATAGAATAAAAGGAACTTTTTGTTTTGTTTTGTTTTTTCAAGACAGGGTTTCTCTACGTAGCCCTGGCTGTCCTGGAACTCACTCTATAGACCAGGCTGGCCTTGAACTCAGAAATCCGCCTGCCTCTGCCTCCCAAGTGCTGGGATTAAAGGCATGTGCCACCACTGCCCAGCGAAAATCATCTTTTTTTAGAAGATTCTTAAATGAATTTACTCTGTAAAGAAGGGTATACAAAGGTTTTAAAGAAAAGATTTGCTTCTTTGGAGAACCATTGTCTTGTGGATAGCCAAATAACAAGACTTTGTTTTGTAACAGCAAGTTTTTGTTTTATTAAATCTATTCTATAAAGATGCATCTTAGTTTTAAATTATCTACATATTCTTAAGTATTATTTCATAAGTATCTTTGTTTTATTCATTTATTTTTCTTTCTTGTATTGTGTGCTGGTACATAAATATATGCATTTGACATGTAAAGGCATGTGTGTGTGTGTGTGTGTGTGTGTGTGTGTGTGTATGAGTATGTGTGGGTGGGTGAGAGCGTGCATGCATGCATGTGCATGTGCAGGTATGAACGATAGGTGAAAAGATTGGATATTGTTCCTCCGACACTGGTACACTACTCACCTTGGTTTTTTGTTTGTTTGTCTGTTTGTTTGTTTGTTTGGTTTTTAGATAGGATATCTTCATGGCCTGAAGTTTACGAAGAATTGTAGGTTTATAGGTGAACTTCAAGGAACCCCCTTTTTCAGATTTGGTACTATGAATTCATACTAGTACAACTGTTTTGTTTTATGGTTTTTTTTTTTTTTTTTTTTTTTTTTTTGCTAGAAGAAAAGTTTATTTTAAAGCTGAAATGAGGCCTGGGTTATATCTTTCTGTCCCCATGAGTATCTTTTGATATTATAGTAACACATACAAAATAAACTATAGATTGTTCCACAAAGTTTCTGAAAATACTATTGCAAACATAGTGTTTGTAAGATACATTTCCATTGTAATCCATTTGTATATAGTGCATAATTAACTTAGCAGTGACATTTATATTGCATAAAAAAGATTAAAGTATGTAATTATGCAGAAAAATAAAAACATTCTGGCAATATTGACAACCAGTACTTTATAATTCTACACAATATTTTGACAGAAGCATGTACTTTAATTCAAAGAAGGGCTTTTTCAGTATCGCTGTTTATTAGTTACTTTGCTATACCATATGAGAAAATCTATAATCTTCAATAATTTTTTCATTTGTTTTTACTTCACAGATTTGCTCTTGAGTGTAGAACACAGAGAATTTGACAGGCCCCATATAAGTAAGAAAGTTCTTTCTCAGTCCTGCCAGGTACAAAGTAAAACTACAGAGTAAGATTCTTTTATAAATTGATGAGTTAAAACTTTCAGAATCTATGTTGCTCCATTATCAATTGCTAATTTAGTATAGTTCTTTTAGTGTTCACACCGTGTGAGCCACTTCTTACTTTTTTCAGGCTTTGGATAAATCGCTAATCATTACTCAAAGGATGCTCCCATTGCAAACTCAAGTATCTGGAGGTTGGTCTTTTTAGGCTTCTTAAAAGAGCAACCTCCTGCCTTGCTTTAGAGTTTAAGCTGAAAGCAATTTAATTTGATTTAATCTTGCATTATTTGGAAGATCATTGATTTTCCTGACTGCTTGACTTTTGTTTTGTTTTCAATTTTGACAGTCCTTTGAGTTGACTTTGCCATTAAAAAGACTTCATAAAATCAAGTTCTGGCAAAAAAAAAATTCTTTTTATTTTAAAGAATACCTGGTGATATACCTACATGACATTTGCTTTGACAGAACTCAGTGGGAAATAAACAGTTTTGCCAGTAGGAAAATCCTGCTACAGAAGATAAGCGGAAAGGATAATGAATGTCATAAGCTGCCAAAATTACTGCTCCATCTATGAAAGTTGATGTCAGATGAAGGAAGAGTAGATTAAAGCAAACTGCTTGTTTATGTGCACAAAGATGCCAAATTATCATCTCAACCCATGTTCTCTTATAAAACTTGATTAAGGTTGAAGTTGTTCTGCAGAAATTTCTCTTGAAAGTTTACAGAGAAAGTTAGTGAGATAAATAAACAATGACAAAGGGATTGTTTGATGAAACAAACAGCTTCAGTGAATGAATACAGAACACTACATCTTAGATCTTTATGTGTATGTACATACATGTATACTCACATCATAAGACCAGTTGGTTAAGAGGCCAAAAATATTTAACTCCAGAGCAGGTCACCTAGAGAGCAGAAGAATATCTGCTTAATTACTATTACAATGGTAATCACCGATTGTTTGCTTTTGCAGTCACAAAGCAGATCCAAGAAATTAACTGGTAGAATCATTCATTCCATATTGACATATAATCTACTGGAAGATATTAATAATAAATAACCTATTTAAAAAGTAACCCTTGCCACAAAAGCATTATACTTTCTGATAGGAATATAATAAAAAATTATACAACTTATTGGGTCTTGTGCATTGCCCAGTGAATATTGCCTTCCATCACTCATGATAGATGTGGTGCTGCAAAAACAATCCTAGACTCACCTTCCAATTCTTGTCTGTAATGATTTCTTCATGTTTTTCAACTTTTCTCTTTTACTCATTCTATTTCATAAATATATGATATATATACATATATATACATGTTATATAACTCTAGTAAAAATGGAACAAACTTAGAAATCATGAGTCTTAAAATAATTCAAGTATTACAAATATGGGTGGAACGACTTTTTGAGTGACTATTTAAATGCTTCTAACAATTTACTTGAGAGTGATATGGAAATTTTTATGACAATATTTAAATTGATATTATTTAGTAATTGAAAATGACTGTTTAAAGGCTAGGTAGAGTATTGATATTATTTGATGATAAAAATATGACGTGTTTTACAAAGTAAATATCTTGAATTAAACTAAGATTTTAATCAATTAAAAATGTCTCAGAGAGACATGCTAATTGAGAAATGAAATAGTAACCAACAGAGTCAACATGTTATGGCATATTTTCATATGGTGAAAATTCATATGGTTTGAGGTGGGGCCAAGTATTTGATAACAGAGGTAGTAGAGTGATTAGGTTAGCATACCTTTTACTTCTTTCCTATGGTGAAGCAACCGTGCATGGAAGATCATGGCTGGTGTCCAAAGATAAATTGTTTTAAGTTAGGATCATATGTGTCTTGCTAGGAAATGATTCCAGATCTCTCACAGAATTAATATGTGAAAATATGAGTTTTATAAATGAAATTCTGGGTTTCTCAAATACAGATATAAAGTCAAAACAAGTACAAAAGTGATGCTCAGTAGAAGACTTAATTCATTAATGTTTGGATTTGAAGAATAAATTTTAATTTATCTTGAAGTCCAAGAACCTCTGAGTTTCATGGTAAAGTTGAAATTCTTTTGTGCCCATTAAAAGTTTAGAATTTACAAGTAGCAAGAATAACATATATTAGTTGAAAATAATTCTGGTATCTACAATAACACAGACTTGTTCTACATGTCCACATTCTTTCCTATTTTTTAATGTGTTTATTACTCATTGATTTTTAGAAATAGGATTGAATTCTCATGACAGGGACTTGGAAATTATAAGATCTCTAGAAAATTCAAGATCAGCTCTTGGTGATCCATTAGTGAAAGATACAGAAGTTAAGTAACATAATTATAACATGATATCTGTACTTAAGTCTGTTACCAAACTGTAAACAACAATTCACCAACCCATTGGAAGTAAATGCCTCATTTACTTTTGTGACTTATTAATCTATACTTTCACATGTTTATTATTTTGTCTTCCTGACTGATACTTTTCAGCTTTTTTGTAAGCATCTAATCTTTAAATAGAATTTTAGCATTTTAGCTTTCCTGAACTTATTTCAGATAATCTAAATTTCCATTCTTTTCTTATTTCCATAAGAAATTCATTCAAATTGTGTCTGAATTGATTAAATTTATTCAGACTCAACATCTTTACAGATATCTATACATATATCATTATATCATTGTCTCAAGTTTCAGTTGGTATCTGTTTTCACATTCTCTGGTGTTTCTGTTAATTTTAATCCAAACCTGACCTGAGAGATTTATGTTTGATGTTATTGTTCTTTCTCTATTTTTTACGCCACTGGATTTAACAATAGCAACATCAATGAGATATACAGAACAAAGCATTCACAGCTATGTTCACAGTGTGGTTCCAAAAATAAGCATGAATACATCATGCTTATTACATCAACTTTGAGAAATTGTATGAAGTTCAATGAGATTCCACAGAAAGAGTCAGGAGTGTGTTTTATGTATTCTATCTGTGAGGATGCTCCTGGGCTTGCTCTTTCTGTAAAAACTATCTTGACAATATCAGAACTTTCTATTAAAATGAACCAGGTACTGAAACCACTGAATTGGTCAGTACACAGCATCTGCTTTCTTTATCATTTTTTCCAGTTTGTCACTGCTATTCTATTATTGCTTTAAAAAAATACACATTTACATGTCTGATTTACACCCTCTTCAATCCCATGGTGATGAAATTTCTCCATGATTATTATGTTTTATTTTATGTCATGTTATCATTAATTTTCTTGAATTCTATCCATGACTTACTTTGTTATGCCAGTCTCTCTAAGGACCAACTTTTAATAAAGGCTCCATTTATTTGGAAAATACATTCTATTTTGAAATATCATATGAGTTATTAAATAAACAAGAATGTCACCTATATTTTCTTTGATACTTTATATTGCCCTTACCACATGGATAGCACAAATTAATTATTTACCTACTCATGGAACACTTGAAATATAATCTTACATAATTACCCAATAAGCATTATGAGGATGAGTGCTTTTCACCAACTGAATTTAAGTCTAAAAGATTAACATGAAGAAAAATATATGAGCATGCATACTCATAAACATATTTGTTTTAACAGAGTTAAAATTAATTGAATACATGAAATATAACATAATTATATCAATAATTAAGAGAATTAATTTTTAAATCAATAACTTCTAATGATGCCCTTCATTTTTATCAGTGAAATTTTCTCAGTATTTTTCATAAATTGTGAGTAATATCCTAATTTGCATTCCAACTATGATATGTAGTAAAGATTACATACATTGTATAATACATGGATAGGCATTGGAAACTTGAGTATAAAATAAAATGGCTTGATTGAATTTTATTATGTCCTATTCAAACCTCATAGAAGACATAATTCTCTTTGTTTTTCAATAAAAATTCCAGGCACATGAGACACAGGTTTGAAAATCTCATAGTACTAAGCTATCATATGTTCCATAAGTACAATGTCTATAAAGTTAGTCATCAAGTCTAAAAAATGCTCCTCGTTATCAATAGTGATGAATCCTGTTCATTCAAAGCTGTATAGTATCTTTCTATTTCAGTTCGTTCAACTATTACCCAAAACATTCTCTAACTTATTAAACCTTTTGTGGTTTTTAATGTGTTTTCCTCTATGACACTTGTATAGCCAGGCTACACCTGGCTGTACAAGTCTTTTATCTTCATCTCAAACCTCTCCAGATCCTAGACTTTTCTTTTGAGCATTATTTTTTAGTTAATATCCCATCTCATCACAGAAAATGTTACATATACTTTACAAATGGGAATAGAAGGGGTTAAACAGCCTGGTTATCTTTGCACAACTTGAAGGACAAAGGCCATGTCAGATCCTCTTTAGACCCTTAAGATGTTACATGTAATCTATAGAACCCTTCTTTATGGACCAGGTCACTTGTACTTTCCAAAGAATTTTGATGTAGCTTTATTGGGATGTAGGATTGAGTTACTTGACATCAGAAAAAAAAATTTCCCCGAACTGTGTGGTACCTCATTATGTCTAACTGCTGAAATATTCCCAGTAATATTGACAATTAAATGAAAAATTACCTTGTTTTAGGTGTATTGCATATGAAATGGGAAAAATAACTTTAGATATTGTCATAGTCAGGGTTTCTATTCCTGCACAAACATCATGACCAAGAAACAAGTTGGAGAGGAAAGGGTTTATTTATTTTACTTCCACATTGCTGTTTATAACCAAAGGAAGTCAGGACTGGAACTCAAGCAGGTCAGGAAGCAGAAGTTGATGCAGAGGCCATAGAGAGATGTTCCTTACTGGCTTGCTTCCCCTGACTTGCTCAGCCTGTTCTCTTATAGAACCCAAGACTTCCAACCCAGGGATGGCACCACCCACAAGGGGCTCTACCTCCTTAATCACTAATTGAGAAAATACCCCACAGCTGGATCTCATGGAGGCACTTCCCCAACTGAAGCTCCCTTCTTTGTGATAACTCCAGCCTGTGTCAAGTTGACACACAAAACCAGCCAGTACAGTTGACCCCTTGTCAACTTGACACACAAACACATCACTATTAAGTCTCAAGCCTTTCTTATTCATCCTCAACATCTAAAGTCCCACAGTCTTTACATATTAAAAGTTCAATCAATTTAAAATGTCTAATATCTTTTAAAATTCAAGGTCTCTTAACTGTGAGCTCCACTAAAATACTTTCTTCCTTCAAGAGGGAAAAATATCAGGGCACTGTCACGATCAAAAGCAAAAATCAAACTCTAACTGTCCGATGTCTGGGATCCACTTACAATCTTCTGGGCTCTTCTAAGGGCTTAGTTCACTTCTCAAGCTCTGCCCTTTGTAGTGCACACCTTGTCTTCTAGGCTCCAGATGTCTGTACTCCACTGCTGCTGCTGTCCTTGGTGGTCATTGCATGGTACTGACATTTCCAAAACACTGTTGTTTTCTGCTGTAACTAGACTTCACCAATAGCCTCTCATAGGCTCTCTTCATGGTTCCAAGCCTCAACTCCTTTGCATGACCCCTTCAGTCCTGGGCCATCAATTGCAAACAGAGGCTGCCCCTTCACCCATGGCTTTCCATGGCCTCTCACTGTCCCGAGCCTCAGGTGCTCTTCATGACCCTTTCATGCCTTCACAACCAGTACCATCTGGGTGACTCTTACACATTACCATGTCCTGCTCCAGCACAAGGTACAACCTAGGCTATCTCTGGAACACAGCCTCTTTGTGCTCTCAGAAAACACTTCCCAGAAGATGTCACCTCAGTGATGCTAGTCTCTTCTTAATCACAGCTAATTTCTTAGCTCCAGCTAACCAGCATCAATAGTCCCAGTAATGCAATGTTTTCCCTTTAGTAGTTCTGGTATCTTGTTAATCACAGCTGATTCTTCAGCCCCAGTTACCCAGAACCACAGAATCTTCACAATCAAAACAACAAGGCCCTGATAAGAGTCTTTAATCTTCCCTCTGAAATTTCACAAGTCAGGCCTTCATCTTCTGCACTATTCTCAACATGATCTTCCAAGCTCCTACAGAACATCCCACAGAGTTCTTAACAATCAGTGGCTCTTCTAGCTCAAAGTTCCAAAGTCCTTCCACAGTCCTCCCCAAAACATGGTCAGGTTGTCATAGGAACACCCCACTATGCTGGTACCAATTTGTCTTAGTCAGGGTTTCTATTCCTGCACAAACATCATGACCAAGAAGCAAGTTAGGGGAGGAAAGGGTTTATCTAGCTTACTTTCACATTGCTGTTTATCAAAAAGGGAGTCAGGACTGGAACTCAAGCATGTCAGGAAGCAGGAGCTGATGCAGAGGCCATGGAGTGATGTTCCTAACTGGCTTGCTTCCCCTGACTTTCTCAGCCTGTTCTCTTATAGAATCCAAGACTTCCAGCCCAGGGATGGCACCAACCACAAGGGGCACTACCTTCTTGATCATTATTTGAGAAAATGCCCCACAGCTAGATCTCATGGAAGCCCTTCCCCAACTGAAGATCCCTTCTCTGTGATAACTCCAGCCTGTGTCAAGTAAAACCAGCCAGTACAGACATGTAAAAAATTTCTTCAAATGATTTAGGGAACATATTTGCCTTACTAATATGGCTAATATTATATTTTATTATGTTGCATTTCTTTCCTTGTTGATGCTCATAACATTTTTCTTTTATAATATTAATTTACTATATATAACAAAATTATATATTCTATGTATTATGATTGTTTCAGTCACAACCTGAATTGTTGCACATCAACAGTGACAGAAAGAAAGGCAATCTCAGTAAACACTAAGAATTTTGAACCAAAACTTCCTAACATCTAAAATAGAACACAGTTAATTTTAATAAGTTCGAGCACAGCAATGGGCAGAAAGACAAGTCAAGTGGTGTGTAGCTGTGGGATGGAAAGGTTATCACTAAACATGATTCTCATTTACCCTTTTAGCCCCGGTGTCACGCTCTCGCTCTGTCAACACAAGCCCCTGGTAGAGCTCCAGCCAGCCTTTTGTGTTGTGCTACCTTGCTAATTTAAAATCTTTAGTGATTATGCTCTGTTATGATATTAATGGAAAGGTCAATGAATTCATAAAAATACTTTTTTCCTCATTTATCTGGCATGCGGAACCTTTTATTCTTTTGCAATTTTCAACCCAAAACTCTGATCATCTGGGTCATTTTGCATAATAGATGAATATAACTTGTCATCTTTCTGGACAAGATCCCTTTTCCCTGTCTGTCATGTGCTCTAAATGGAGTGAGCCTGCCTGGGCTGGTTAATATGCTACATGTTCCTGGTTTAAACAACAAGAGCTGTAATGGAGAAAGAAAAGGAAAGAAAGTCATCCTAATAAGACAAGTAACAAGTTAGAAGATGAAAAGGTTAAAAATTACTCTCAAAGTCTCATTAAGTTCTGGTATAGTGACTGCTAATATTCTTGCATATTTCTTCTAAAACCTGTTTTACATTGACATTGTCTGCATGTAATGCCTGAATGATGGCAGGAGGCAAAAGCTTGGGAAATTTGAGGTGAAGAAGTAAAGAACTATAACAAGTATATGAGGAAAATGAGTCAAAATGATATGTGATTCTATTTCTGGCATAAGTCTAATTCTCTAGGACATAGTAATGCTTTTTCTTTTCTAGGCACTACATTCATATTCACAGTGAGATATCTTTGAGTTTGTGAATTCTTAGTGTAGTTATCTTGTAGTTTATGGTTAATATCTATTTAGGAGTGAGTACATACAATGCATGTTCTTTTAGTTCTAGGTTACCTCATTCAGGATGATATTTTCTAGTTACATACAATTGCTTGCAAAATTCATGATGTCCTTGTTTTTAATAGCTGAGTAGTATTCCATTGTGTAAGACACCTAATAGCAATGAGGAACAAAAAAGGAGGATGCTTGAGTCTTTCTCAATAGGGGAAATAATCAATATCAAGGTCAACTGAGGGAAGGAACTGAGTGGAAGAGGGGATGGAGAGGAGTGTGGGACAGGAAAGAGAGAATGGAAATCAGCAGGGGACAGAGAGGAGCATCTCTAGGACTTGTCAGAGACCTGGGGTTGGGAGGAAGCCCCAGGTAGTCTATGAGGA